>JADNRX010000250.1:0-81723 GCA_015501595.1 Hymenopellis radicata | reverse complement strand
GAAGCAATTCTACCTACGTGGTATTATCCGTGAGGCATGCGCAGACGTAGTCTCGCGGCTATAAGCACTGTGCTGGTTGCGGACGATATTGTTTTGGACCGTCCTGGCAACTACTTCCGTAGATGTATTCATCATTATAATGTCCACCCCCAGCACACATGGTCTAGTGGCCACGAGGTGCTCTTGTTAAGGGCTTCTCCGATTTTGCATTAATGATCAGTTATTTCAGAGCCTGTCGACTGACTGGTAAGAGTGTGCTCACGGACACAATGACTCTAACGAAGAGATTATATTTGATGCAGATTATACAGTTGACACTTCTCATTCTAATCGAATCTAGCCTATTTGGTCTTATCGTTCCATCTGCGCGACGTCAGAAACGGAAGAAGAACAAAAGGCGGGGACACTCACAAATCCAAAAACAAGCGCCACAGGACGCTGAACATCAGACCTTGCAACCCATTCGCCACGATCCTCGTCTTGAGCCCACGGCCGAAGAGTCCAGAGATGCCATCAGCCCGGATGACAGCCTGCGCCGCGGCAGTGTAAGAAACCTTGGTCTTGGGGGGATGTCAGTGGCTGAAGATGAACGGGAGCCTTAACGCACCTCGTTAACCTGCCTGTACGTCTTGACGACGCGTAGGGAATTGCTAATCGTGTCCGAAATGACGGACGCCACGAATCCGATAAAGGCCGCGCGAAGCAGCTTGAGCAGAAACGCGTGCGGATGCGCTGGGTCTGGTAAAGGAAGCATCTCCGAGAGGTAGTTGTACGTCGCGAACCACTAGACCTAATCAGCAGCTTTCTGGGAATAGACCACTGTTTTACTTACCGGGTAATGACCCACAAACGTCGCGGCGGCCGTCGCCCACGCGCCATACCACATCGTGCCAATCCCATACGCCCTCACTCTCCTCCTCAACACGGCCCATCCCTTGCTACTCCCCTCCGCCTGCATGGTCGTCTTGACCGTATCCACCGGGGTCAACACCATCCTAAACGCCGCTGCAGCCGCACTCGCGCCCACCGTCTTCACCCCGCTCGGCCAGTTGGTGCCCTCCAGAAAGGCAAGGATGCCGGCATTCGCTGCCGTGTCCCCGAATCTGGATATCGGGCCCTGGAAGAGAGCAGCAAGGAGTCCAGCGTAAAAGCGCTTAAAGCCGCCTTCGGAGTAGAGCGTGGAGGAGGCGGCGGATAAGGACGTGCCGTAGCGGTATTGGTAGTTCATCACGGTCCGGATCGGCATTAGGGTGAGTACTTGGAGTACCATGGCTGCTGCACCAGCGAGACCGCCGCCTAGAGCGCTTTTGAGAGCCTTGCCGAGGTCGAATTCGGTTGAGGGTGACGTGGTGGAGATGGTATATACGACGTATACGAGGAGAGCGAGGGCAGCGGTCCCGAGGACGGCGTGGGTGAGTGTCCAGGGTTCCTTGGGTGGGTCATCTTTGGACATTTAATGCCAGTCTCGATATCGGATGGAGGTGTAGGTAAGAGTGGTGTCGCTTCAGTTACGACTACCTCGGTCTCTGCTGTTTTGGATGCGTCGTCCTTGGGCGTCGATGCCTCTTCGTGTATGGACGGTGGCATCGTGGTGGTGGGAGGAGGAGGAGGACGACGCGTGCGATAGCGCTGACTGAGCCATTTCGTTACTCTGCCGACGGCATCACGGTCTGAGATAAGATAAGCGCCATTATGGCCCACAATCGCGAAATCGTCTAGTCGTAATGAAGAAAACGAAGGCAAGATTGTTAACGCCCCCTCCTACTCCTCCTCCCCCTCCTGCTCCTCCTCCTCCTCGGGATGCTCCTCCCGCATACTCGCCCCCCCCATATTTTTTGGTGCTCTACATAGCTCCCTCGTACCTCGGGCTGCGCAAAACACAATGCTCTACATATCTCCCTCGTCCCTCGGTCGCGCTCCGCCTTCGTACCTCGGGCTGCGCAAAAATGTTGGCTGCGTCGCCCAGGCTCCGAGCCCACCCACTGCAGCCTCGCCTAGGCTCGGCCGCCACGTCTTGGGTTCGATCCCCAGGCTGGCCAGTGGACCAGTATCTTTTGCACCTGTGCTTATGATCGTTGCGAGACACTTCAACAACAACAGGGTCGCACGAACTTAGAACTGCAGTCTACGCTGATCTCTTGTTAAGTGCGGTCGCATGCGAGGCCTCCTTCTACGTAGGATTGCAAACTTTGTAAAAAATTCCATCATTGATGGTTATATGAACCAGTCTTCGTGGCCGTTAGGCTACGTGGACTGCGGATTGATGACTTGAATGACCAGTGCTAACCGTACAGTACCATCGGAGACCCAGCATACTTGGTCACCACTTGTCGAATCGGCGCGACCATAAGCGCGCGCCTATACGACCCCATCGACAAGCGCATTTGGAGGGATACCGATTAAACAGGATGACACTGGTTTGGGACGCGCATCTCTCTATTTCATACGGACTTTGCTTGGATCCACTGACCAGGAGTCGGTATGAGGAACGAGCGAACGTCCCAGACAGCTGTCTGTTGAAGGAGATCCTCTAAAATGATCAACGCGTCGCTCAGCCTTCGTGATTAGTACTTCACAGCCACGTCTGCTCAACATGCATTATAACTTACAACTAGAATACTGCATCCGAGTCTCAGCGACAGCCCATTTAACGTTTTTGTAGAATGGTTCGAGGGGTTTACCAAGAAAAAAATGACATACATCATGTCAATCTATCATTTATTACTATCGCCAGTCAACCGCTAGGCTACGTGCGCTGAAGATATTTGGTATCCGGGCAGTGGAATAAAACAATGCTAGGTGCCAACAGGCAGGTGTCTTCAAATTTCTTCCTTGTTGTAGGGAAGTTCATAGATGGTTAATGTGCTCCGCGTTCCAAGTCTTCGCCCGACACCTTGTGAATCGGATTGTGCGTTAACGGGAAGGAGAAGATCCCTAGCTGACGTATTCGTTCAAGTCGGCCTCGGAAGCATCGGGCGGAGTGCACAAGGAATAGACAGGTCGCGTCAGGCATACACACGAAGAGGATTGTTAGCAAAGTAGCGGGAGCTAGTACGTCTGCCAGGGAGAATACTCGATGGGACGAACGAGCCACAGAGGTTTAAAATAGAACATGGACACACATTGTCAGTCGCAGCTCCATAAAAATCTTGAGGGAACTACACCTATCGCCCAGTGTAGCCGCTAGGCCACATGGGTTTAGGATATTGCTGAATCAATGCTAGGTGGAGATCACACAGGTCCGAAATCTTTGTCATTGTAGGCAAGTTCATACTAGACGGCCGCGTTCGAGGTCTACACTTTGTAGTAAACATAGCCGTTAAGAATTTGCGCATCATCTGTCTATCGAGAGACAAAGCAGGACCTCACATCCAAGCGCATTCAACGGTATTGTACGATTAGGGCAGGATCAACGGTACGGGAAAGAGGAGATCCCTAGCTGAACTGGACGCCTCTTCGTGTATCGACGTGGTGGTGGGAGGAGGGAGGAGGACGCGCGTTTCGCGTCGGCATCACAATCTGAGATAAGATAAGCCATTATACACAATCGCGAAATCGTCTTCGCGTACTTGACGGACACAAAAACGGGCAGGAGGAAAGCACAGCATATCCGCTAGGCTACATGTGGGCGACACTTCAACAACCTACACCGTGATACGGGTTGCACGAGAACTGCAGTGACCGGTCCACGCTGATCTCTTGTTGTTATGCCTCTCTACGGTCGCTGTTCCTACGATAGAATGATCAGCTTCATAAAAAGTTCATCAAACGGCTTCTGGAGCAGCACTGTTTAATCGCCCAGTCTTAGTAGACTTCGTGACCGTTAGGCTACGTGGGCTGCGTATCGGGGTGGAATAAATCAATGCTAGGTGCGACTTGATGAAGAAGACCACGGAAGCGTCTTCAAAATGCGCCACCTCGAAGTTTCGTAAGGCAGAATCAACGTTACGGGAAGGAGGAGATCCCTAGCTGACGCAGTCGCTCTCCCAGGGGAAGGGAACCTGAGGCAAGGAAGAGACAGTCACGCGGTCGCTGACGCTGTCATTATCAGATGGCGACGCTCGATAATCATCAGCATTCATACGCATGAAGAGGATTGTTAGTAAAGAAGCGGGAGCTAACACACGCATATTAGCACGTCTACTCGATGGGACAACGGGTCACAGAGGTTTAAAATAGAAAATGGACACACATTGTCAGTCGCAGCTCCATAAAAATCGTCTTCGGCGACATGCTTACCATCGCACAGTGTAGCCGCTCGGCTACATGGGCTGAGGATATCGGTGAATCAATTGAAAAAAACAGGTGTCATGCAAATCCATCATCCCAGAAATTTCTTTGTCGTTGTAGGCAAGTTGGCCGCGTTCGAGGTCTACACTTTGGTAGCTGACCCAGTCCGAGTTCTCGGAGGTGAAGAAACAGAAGGGGACTTGAGGCGGAGCGAGAGGCACAGCCACGCGGTCGCGAGGGACCCCAGCTCTTAGAATGCCAACACTTCAATATCGTAGGCCAATTTTGATTTGGTGATTAACATAACAGCAACGACACCAAGTCTGGGAAGCGTGACCCTTACTACAGGCATTGGGAGTACTGAATAATTCATAGCCCGGTCAGTTTCGCGTCCGGAATTGAGCAACAAAAAAATGACTTACATATGCGTTGGACGCCTGGCACGTGTAAGGCGCAGCGCACACGGTGGCTAGTAACAAATTGAAAAAACATCACATGAAGCAGAGATAAACGCTCACGTCCTGTCCAGCCGATACCTACGACGAACGAGTTAAAAACATTATATGTCATTCAGAGAGAAAGAGATACTTACCTCCACACTGGCCCCAGTGAGCAGCAGTGGATCCAGTGGATCCAGGCGCGGCGGGGGTGGTGGTGGTGCCAGCCTGTGTCGAGGTGGTGCCAGGTGCGGAGGTGACGCCACCGCCGCCGCCGCTGAGCATGGCGTTGACCTTGTTCTTCACAAAAGTGAGCGCCACGGAGCCGTATTCGACGGCGTAGCCCTGATGCGTGTTGGCGTCGGATCCGTTGCAGCAGTAAGGGTCGGCCGCGTCGCAGTACGACTGGATGTTGGCCGCGTACGGGCATTGGAACCCAGTCGGGCGCGGCGCGAACTATATAAGGTATAAGTACGTTGACGGGAGGGAGGGAAGGAGGAACGTACACCGGACGCCTGGCAGGTGCCGACGTTGTAGGAGAGGCCGGGGATGTGCCGTGGGTCGCCCATGAAGATTGCGGCAGCGATCTTCTTCTGCGCGTTAGCAGAAATGGGGATAGAAGTGTCGGAGAGCCCCTCGTTGGTGTCGCCTCCGCCGCAGTAGGCGTCGTCCATGATTTGACCACCCTAGCATTCACACTTGAGAACTTGGGCCTCACGACTCGATGACTAGAAGTACGCACCTGAGAGTAGCCGACCAGAACAAGAACGGTGTTTGGGCACTGCGTGTTGAACGCGTTCACTTGCTTCGCGACGGCAGCCACACCCTGGACGGCCGAGCTGGCGTACGAGACGCTGCCGCAGGACGCTTGACCGCCGCACGCGGGGTAGACGATGGCCTCTGCCGTCGCACCGGGGAAAGCACCCTGAATGGACGTAACAACGGCGCCAGCGGTACCGTAGCCCGGTGACACGGTTGTTTCGCGCGCGCCAAAGATGTGCACCTGTGGGCACTGTGCCGCAGCGAAGGTGGCACCGAGAAGGAAGATGAGAGAGGCTACGCGGATGGTCATGGCGGGTTCGGGTTTGAGCACGGTAATCAGGAACCTGCAGCAGGCTTTTATACTGCATTGTTAACTTGTGGATAAATCGCGGGGAAGGCCCGAAATTATATGGGATAACGTCGGCAGCAATGTTATTTGGGTTCGGCGTCAGGAGACGCAAATCAAGTTCCTCGCATCATTGTGGCTGGTGAAGGAAGGAAGGACGGAAGGAAGGAAGGGTTATTTATACCGCCGTTGGCACATGCATAGTACCACGAGAACCTGGAACGGAGGTCCTTGTCGCTGCAAAGGAATCTCATCCGAGCCGCTAAGCTGGAATTAGCAAGCACCGGGGAGCAATGGTCGTTCATCGGACATCACTGAGCACTTTTGACAGTGTAAGGTACATGGTCCGGAGAGTCAATGTATGAGCAGACGCACTGAGGTCGGGCAGGCATTTGGCGTCGATGCTTCTTCGTGTATCGCGGCGGCATCGTGGTGGTGGGAGGAGGGAGGACGCGTACCTGAGCCCTCTGCCGTCGGCATCACGGTCTGAGATAAGATAAACTATGATCTTGTCGTACTGGACACAAAAAGCGCGAGAACATATCTACAGGGTCATGCACACCATATCCGCTAGGCTACGTGTGCTTATGATTATTGCGAGACACTTTGACAACCTACACAGTGATAAGACGTCGCACGAACAAGCAGTAAGTCTAAGAACTGCAGTTCACGCTGATCTCTTGTTACTTACGCCGCTCTGCGATCTCTGTCCTCTTTCTACGTAGAATTATAAACTTCGTAAAAAAAGTTTAGCACCACAGATTTGATACTATCAAGGTTACTATAGTCTTCGCGGACGTGGACTGCGGATTGACTCGGATGAATTGAATGACTGCTCACTTCGTACGTACAGTACCATCGAAGACCCAGCATAGTCAAGCACTTGTCGCATCAATCTACACTGCACGACTCAGTGCGAGCATAAGCGACCCCATCAACAAGCGCAGTTGGAGTTGTCGGTCGCACCTCCATGGTAAAAACCATGTACTTTTGTAATATCGCCAGTGAACTGCTAGGCTACGTGGGATGAGGATATTTGGGATCGGGGCAGCGGAATGAAACAACGCTAGCTGCGAAGACCACGCAGCAGTGTCTTCAAAATTCAAGCCCGCCGAAAGTTCTTTGTCGTTGTAGGGAGGCCGCGTTCGAGGGCACACTTTGTAGTAGACATAGCATTCAAGATTGCACGTTAAGAATTCGCGCATCATCTGAGGCAACGCATTTCACGGTCTATCCGCAGATAATTAGAGCAGGTCAACGTTACTGGAAGGAGGAGATCCTTCACTGACGCCGTCGTTCTCGGAAAGCGAAGAGACACAGGCAGGCCGCATCAAGCTGTTGACACTGACAACGACCAGCGCTCTATAATCATCAGTATTCATAGACATGAAGAGGATTGTTAGCAAGGAATCGAGAGATGGCATCACCGTCAGAGATAAGATAATACGATAGAATGACGGGCTTCATAGAGTGCAGCTCTTCGGCTATCATGTGGGCAACTGCTCTAGTGGAAGGTGAGTCGCGTGTAAAAAAAACCTAAGAGCATCGTACCAGGTGCAGGTGGGACCAACACTAGAGCATTTCGTATAGCCCGCCTCATCCATCATGTACATGGCAGGGCATCGAGACGAGTTTCGGGAGATGGCGGTTGAAGGCTAGAGGCACAGGGGTATTCTTCTGTCTAGACTAACCGAATGGCGGGGACAATCACGCCAGCGCCATCTAGCTTCCGATGATGTAGAATTACTCGCCCTCTCAAGGACGTGCCAGATATGGAGAAGGCTTTAGGCGGATGGCAGGAAATTAGAGGTAGTCAAGCGTAATGGTACGCGATGAGAGTCACTTCGATGAGTACGATGGTGGACTCCGACTGCAGCTAGGACAAGTCGGGGTCACCGGTCAAGACTGGCGGCGTTGGTGGAACGTCCGTGGAGCTACTGTCCTGTCCGGGATGAGGCGGATCCCGCACGAGTGTACCCAAATATGCTCCAAGCGCACAAACAACCAGACTGAGAGATCCGCCAGCTTCTAGCCCAATCTAATCGTCTATCCGCCCGTCCGACTCACGACGTCGAATACGTCGATCCGGCAAGGGGCTTTTGAATTGCACACGCCGCTATGGCGTAGTACCATCTCATGAAGGTGAGGTCAATGACAAGGGCGATGTGCGTCCAGAGCGTGGAGGGAAATACATGAATAAGCTGGGCGATCAGCCGCCGTCGCGCCGTGTGGGATGGACAGTGCGGGATTAATGCAAAAAAAGCGCCGCTGAAACGCGCTGCGATACTGCTGCCAATCACGACATGGATGTTACACTGCCACACATCCTGGCCTTCTAAGTACTGTAAGTACAAGAGTCGGTCAATAAGAACGACTACTACTAGCTCGTCCATGAGACGTACCACTTGAAT
Source organism: Hymenopellis radicata (assembly GCA_015501595.1). NCBI lineage: Eukaryota > Fungi > Basidiomycota > Agaricomycetes > Agaricales > Physalacriaceae > Hymenopellis > Hymenopellis radicata. The sequence continues at coordinate 73,537 of JADNRX010000250.1, read as the reverse complement.
ATCGAATGAAGAAAAACACGCATGATCATGACGGTCCTGATCAAAGAGGTGTTTGCCGAATTTGGCCTTTTCGGTGGCACGTGGGCGTTCCTCTCTTTCTCATTAACGATCATGTTGAAGCATTTGTATCCCAGTATTAGGAGAGCTGAACTCGAGGACGAAGCAGTCAGTAATCATATTTCTCTCTCTCATGGACTAGGATTCTGCAGCTAACCCTTATACTAGGTTAGTCCGAGGAATTCGCCACAAAGATTTGTTCTGAGGAGCTTCAAGGTTGTCCTTTCACAGGTGACAGGACGCGCTGTACAACAGCCAGCTCTAGTAATGCGTCAAGCGGTGGTCTAAGTACGTTGGATTTGTTCATCTGTAAGCCTTGCTGAAGCAGCTCTCAAGGATCTAAACAATCCCTACCCTTTCCCCCGCTTCACATACCGTCAATGAGATTCGCGCTTCATCTTTATGCCTGTGTCTCTTCGCTGGATGCTTCCGAGAACGACTGCGTAAGCTAGGGATCTCCTCCTTCCCGGAACGGAGGTCGCGTCACTGACAACGATCAGCGCTCTGTAATCAATCATCAGAAGACGACGCTCGGTATGCATACACATGACACCCCCTACCAACATGTTGTCTACCACCGCGACTACACTTATTGCCTTGGCTCTGGCCGGTGCCGCTGTGGCGGATGTGGTGCCGACTGGACCCAGCGGGAGCGACGTGTTCAAGGAGGGCGAGCCGTGCAAGATCGAGTGGACGGGCGACGTCTCGGGCAAATGGGCGGGTATGGCCATCCAGCTCATGTCTGGCGATAATTTCCAGATGGTGCCCGTTACTAGTACGTCTCTCACTCCTCTCCCTTTGCCCCAGAAGCTAATTACGTGCAGCTGTCGCGACAGATCAAGACGGCAACAGCGACGGCACGTTTGAGTACACTTGTCCTGCAGTGCGTTCCCTCCTTCTCCTTTTCCTCGACGGTGGATAGCTATGAACGTGCAGGTAACCCCCAACTCGGCCATCTACTTTTACCAATTCACCGCACCCGGTTCTCCCAACACGACCTGGACCACCCGCTGGACGCTCGCCGCTGCCGACGGGAGCACCACCACGCCGCGAACAGCACCCAGCCCGGGGGCGCCGCCATCCCTGGGGTGTCGGCGCGCTGGACGACCTATCTGCTGTCGTTGCCCCGCCCACCTTTTCTGGGTCCGCCTCCGCATCGGGCTCGGGCACGGGCGTGACTACTGGGCCGTTTGGACGGCCTGGACCGCAGAAGATGATGCCGCCGCCATCTCCAGGTATGAAAGATGGGAATAAGGAGGGCGGTAAGGCGGACGGCAGTCCAAGCACGGCGCCTGCTACCCCCGGCGGACCTGGTGTCGGCAATCCTGGTGCTCCATTGAGCGCACCGCCTACTCTGGGCGGTTGTCCTAATAATAACAACGGCAATCCGATGAACACGAACTCTAAGCCGATGTCTGCGCCGGGAGTGCAAACCCGATGCTGGGTGGTATGGGCGTGGGCGATTCGTTTGGGGTGGCCTCCGGGATGGGCGTAGGTGATTTATTCGATGGATTCTCGGGGGAGGATGTGGGTTTGGGGGCGATATTAATTTTGAGCGCGATTTCGGGCAGTGGTTTAATTACCCGGAGGATCTTGTGGGCAGCGGCTTGGAGTGAGGCGGGACATTGGACTCGGATGGTATTTATCTCCCGACAAAATGTGTGCTCTCTGTAGATGATTTGTCTGTGTCTCTTTTTTGTTCCCTTCCTCTTTTTTTCGCTGTACGTTCTGCTTTTGCTTTCGATGTATGCCTGTATTTTGTTTGTACTGTGATACTGCTATACTTACATTGTCTTGGATGGTATCTCTTGTGGATTGGATCACCAAGGTTTCCCACCTAACCCACCTAATTAGGTCCTCATCCCTACCCATGATGGGGACCTAACTAGGTGGTTTAAACGGGTTTTCTCTCTGCCGTCAATCCGGCTATAATGTATAGGGACTTGGAGGATGTTTTCGGTGCAATAAATCAATCCTAGGTGCGACTTGATGGAGAAGAAGACCACGGAAGCGTCTTCACCCCGAAATTTCTTTGTCGTTGTAGAAATGTTCATGGATGGGTGATGACTGCTCCGCGTTCCAAGTCTTCGCCAGGAGTGAAGAATGAGACTGGCACATCATCTTTCTATCGACACGACCTACCACCCAAGCGCATTTCACGGATAATTAGCGCAGGATCAAGGTTACGGGAAAGAGGAGATCCCTAACTGACGCAGTCGTTCTCGGAAGCATCAAGCGAAGAGGTCGCGTCAAGTTGTTGACGCTGACAACGATCAGCGCTCTATATTCAATCATCAGAAGACGACGCTCGAGACATGAAGAGGATTGTTAGCAAGGCGCGTAGCGCGTCTCATGAGAATACTCGATAGGACGAACGAGTCACTGGACAGAGGTTGAAAATAGAAAAAGGACACACATTGTCAGTCGCAGCTCCATAAAAATGGTGGTTGGAAAATCATTGTCATCGCCCAGTATAGCTGCTAGGCTACGTGAGCTGAGGAACTTGATAAATAAATGCTAGCTGGCGTCCTCAAGAGACGAACGAGTCACAGAGGTGTAAAATAGAAAATGGACACACATTGCCAGTCACACTGCTCCATAAAAATCGTCATCGGCGGAATGCTCACTATCGCCCAGTGTAGCTACTACTGTACTATTACGACCTAGTCTTCATGGGCGTTACCCGTTACGCATACTCTTCACAGATGTTGCTCTTCATTCAGGGTCTAATTTCCTTATATGGACAGGCGGGAGCGGCGGCAATAGCCGCCGCCCTAAAAATTTCCTTTTTGGCCTTACCTAAGGCCCAATTTCAGCCGTTACGCGTTATGGTAGCATGAACTCTTCATTTCACAGGTCCCGTTACCCGTTATGCGAAGACTAGACCGTAATAGTACAGTACTGTACTATTTCGTTCAATTCGTTCGTCACAGGTCACAAGGACCTTCGAATTGACGAAATGTCACAACGGTCACTGAAAATTTTGCGAAAAAACCCTGCGGGCCCCGCTGGCCTCCCGACGCAGCTCCGCCGCATCGGCTATTGCCATATATGGTAATCTGACGAAACGAAAATTTCGTCAGACCCGGTCACAGGTCACAAGACCTGACTAATTGATCGAAATACTACAGTATGCTACGTGGCTGAGGGACTTGATAAATCAATGCTCTGTGAGTACCACACAGGTGTTATGCAAAATTCATCCCCCGCAAAATTTCTTTGGAGAACAGTTGAGAGGTGGTTGCTGTGCTCTGCGATTGAGGTCCACGCCCAACGCTCTGTAGTAAACCAAGTAGGAATGATAAATCAGATGGCACTCCAGAGTTATCAAGAGAGCAAGCCGGCGCGTCCTAACTGTTGACCGGACGATCCGCAGTAGTCCGCAGTCATGCGCGCCTGCTTTCTAGACGTTCGTTTTCTCCCTTTGTCTCACGCGCACTGGATTGTCGTCCAGTGGTTATAGACAAGGCTGCTGTCTGGAATGGGAGATCTCTCGGAGGACTTCGGAAGCGTCTGGCACAGCGCACAAGGAATAGACACAGCCACGTCGCGTGAAGTTGTTGATAGTGACAACGATCAGCTATAATTATAATTTAACATCAGAAGCGAGGCTGGACAGCCATCAGTATTAGGTCGAGAATTTTTGAGAGCTAGCAAGGAAGTGAGAGCTCTCAGCTAGCACATGCATAGCGGCGTATACGGGTTCCGAGAGGAGGTTGCGTCCTGTTGAAACCAATAAGCTTAACAGTGACACTGCATTAATATGTGGCTGTGCCGCTGATCATCATGATCAGCGCAGGAACCACATTTTCCGTCTCGAGTGAACGCCCAAGAGCTCTTGGGTGTTCGTGGCCAAGTCGTCGGTGTCGTCCTCGCCACAGACCCCAAGACGTCTTGCTCGCCCGCCTCGCGTCTAATAGTAGCGGCGAGCAAAGGCCGATCAGATCACGCGGCGCAAACAGGGGCGCCCTGGCCCTTGCCTCCTGATCCTGACATTTTACCATCCTTAACCTCCTTCCTCCAACGCCCACCATCACACCGCTCTTTGCACCCAGTCACTCGTTCCATCTCTATAAAAACCCCGCTTTTTAGTTTTTATCAAAAGGCATTCCCTGTTCTTCCTTTCGATTCGAATCTTTCTCTTACTTGCTTTCCTGTTAGTTTTTTCTACACACCCCCTACCAACATGTTGTCTACCACCGCGACTACTCTTATTGCCTTGGCTCTGGCCGGTGCCGCTGTAGCGGACGTGACCGACTGGACCCAGTGGAAGCGACGTGTTCAAGGAGGGCGAGTCGTGCAAGATCGAGTGGACGGGCGACGTCTCGGGCAAATGGGCGGGTATGGCCATCCAGCTCATGTCTGGCGATAATTTCCAGATGGTTCCGTGACTAGTACGTCTCTCTCCCTCTCCCTTTCCCCCAGAAGCTAATTACGTGCAGCTGTCGCGACAGATCAAGACGGCAACACGACGGCACGTTTGAGTACACTTGTCCCGCAGTGCGTACCTCCTCCTTCTCTTTTCCTCTCGATGCTGTATATTGATATGTATGAACGTGTAGGTAACACCCAACTCGGCCATCTACTTTTATCAATTCACCGCGCCCGGTTCTCCCAACACGACCTGGACCACTCGCTGGACGCTCGCCGCTGCCGACGGGAGCACCACCACCCCGCGAACAGCACCCAGCCCGGGGGCGCCGCCATCCCCTGGGGTGTCGGCGCGCTGGACGACCTCTCTGCTGTCGTTGCCCCGCCCAGTTTTTCTGGGTCCGCCTCCGCATCTGGCTCGGGCACAGGCTTAGACTCTGTGACTACTGGGTCGAGCGCTGCGACGACCAAGAGCACGGGCGAGACGGCGACGGAGGTGGAGACCACGACGCGTGTAAGCACTTCGACTGCTGGAAGTGGAACGAGGACCGGCTCTGCCGCGAGCTCGACGAGCACGGGTAACGCTGCGCGGGGCTCAAGGCGTCGGGCGCGCTTGTGGTTTCGGGGCTTCTCGCTGCGCTGTTCCTCTAAGGGATGGCGGCTTATACCGTTCATGATCAATGGATTTCTTTATTTTTTTTGTTAGCTATTTATTCGGGTTGGTTTAATCTGGGCCATCTATAGCATCACCTTTGCTTGCTTTGCGCATTTCCTTCGTGTTGCAGTGTTTGAGGCGCGATGTCGCTTGTCGTGTTCGTGTGCAGGTTGCTAGGGATGCGATACGGAAGACAGACAGGCATAACGGTGGTAGGCATCTTAATCTTGTGAGTCTGATGAGCGCTCATCAATCATTTCTCGCCTGTGGGGCTATGCGATGATCCACGAGCTCGGAGTAGTGATGGGTAATCATGTCTCCAACGTCTATCCATGTGCATGCTCTCTCTCAATACTATTATTAGATTTGAAGCGTCCGGGTACCCGTACGTTCAATCTCCAGACTCGCGTCCAACATTTGATCACGTGGGCGAAGCGTGTCCTAATACGTCGTCGTCGTTTCCTTGGCGCTCGGACCAGCATGGAAATGCGTTCGCGGTTTCTTCAAGCGGTGTAGTTTCTGATCAGCACCCGAAAGTCGTTACGTTCTCTGGCATATCAGTGGGGTGACGGGTTTTTAAAGACGCTTCCCATGGCACCATTGATATTCCGCGCCACTTCTCAGTCCATGTAGCCTAGCGGTCAACTGGGCCTATGGTACTTGATGGCATGCTGTGTGCCTTTTTTCTATCAAGAATTCGGTCTCGTCTACTACAGATCTCGCTCTATCATTGTACGTAGCGAACCACTAGACCTGGTGCTAGTCCTCCTGATTCGTGGTGAGCAAATTAAAGTTAACTATACCAGTCTTTGAGGGTACCTAGCAGCACTCGTAGCCTAACGTTGACGACGTCTACTAGTGTTTGCCAATACATGACTTCTTTTTGAAGCTCTTTAATCTGAGCCATCTTTCGCATCCTTCGCTGCTTCACTTCCGTTCGAGTGTTGGGGCGCAATGTCTGGGTTGCTAGGGGATGCGATGCGGAAGACAGGCTGCGGTGGTAGGCATCTTGTTATTTTTGTGACGAGCATGCTGCTCATGAATGTTCTGCGAGTCAAGGGACCACGCCTTTCATCCCCAGCCCATGTGGCCTGGCGGTCAACTGGGCCTAAGCCAGCCTTTGTGTCCTTTTTCTATCCAGAATTCGGTCCTCATCTACAGGCTCTCGTACCACTACTAGACCTAATCAGCAACTGGTGCAGTGTAGATTGATACGACGGTGGTGAGCAAATTCTTGATTATGCGGCGTCTTTGCAGGCGACGTAGCCTAGCCGTCACGACGTCTACTACGTCTGCGCGATGCACATACATAGCCTGATAATTTTTTTTCAAGTTTTTTAATCTGGGCCATCTTTCGCATCCTTGCTTGCTTTGCGCTTCCCTTCGTGTTGGAGTGTTTGAGGGCGCAATGTCTGATAAGGCAAGTCGCACGACCTTTATCTTGTGCGTGAGAGGCGTCCGGATGGAAGCGATGGAGAGGACTAGCGTTGTGGGTTGTGGGGGGACACGACGATGCCGCAAAGCGGCGGTCTGCCTGTCGAAGCGTGGCGGTGGACGCCCGACTCGAAAAGGCAGAGGGTGATGTCGTGCCCAGTACACAAGGAGAATGGGTTTGAGGGAAGGAGAGAGTAAACCCAAACATACCAAGCGTGAAGAAAAGAAAGGGACGGTGGGTGGGGATCCAAAAAGGAGGAGAATGATGAGAGGTGGGCCATCGAGCGACTGATACGCTCGGATTGCCAGTGGTGGTCGCGTCGAGCAAGAGGCTTGACACGCACACGATCTCGGGCCCAAAATAGATCGGACAGTCATCACAGCCATGTCATCGATTTCGGCCCGGCTCTAAGACGACGTCTGTAACACTCCTTGCCTTATCTTACACTGACGCTAGCCGTTCGCAAGCTCACGTAGCTTTAGCTAACAGGTTGCTAGGGGATGCGATGCGGTGTGGTTTCTGACCAGCAGCCGAAAGTCGTTACATCGGTTCTTAGTGGGGTGGCGGGTTTTTAAAGACGCTTGCCATGGCATCTGCACCTATCCCGCCGCGCCATCCCCAGCCCATGTAGCCTAGCGGTCAACTGGGCCTATGGATAATAGAAATGCTTGTGTCCTTTTTTCTATCAAGAATTCGGTCCTCATCTACAGCCTACAGGCTCTCGCTCTATTCCACTGATACGACCGCACGTAGCCTAACGGTTATCATGCGCTATGCGAATATTGGAATGAACGTCTTTTGCACTAGTGAGCGACGCAGTAGCAACTCGTACAGTGCCTAAGCAATTCCGCCTCTGTGGTTTACTACTTACTCGCAGATGCATGTGTGGCGCACATAGTCTGTGTGCTTGAGATGACGTTTTGGACCGTACTGGAAACTACCATGTATCCGTCACGGTTTTGGCATTAGCATCAATACTCGGTTATTTCAGAGCCTGCAGATTGACTGTTAAGTACACGAACGCAATGGTTCTAACGAAAGATTGAATTCACTAGCTTGTTCACTAGCATTGCTTGACAGCTCTCATTCTACGCTACTCGGTCTTATTGTTCCAGCTGCGGAACCGGAAGAACATCAAAAGGCGGGGACAATGTCAAATCCAAAAACAAGCGCCACAAGACAGGCTGCCACAACCCATTCGTCTTGAGTCCACGCCCAACTTAAAGTGTTTCGGAAGACTCGTAAGCACATGTAGCCTAGCGGATATGGTGTGCTCTTGCCTTTGTTGTACTTTTTTGCCAGAATGCGGACACCTCCAAACATTGGAGGGTTTGTGGCGCCACACTCAGAATGTCCCTATCGAACAGTAGCAGGATTCAAGGTAATAACATTTAAGTATACAAACTGCGTCGTGAGCTACAAAGTACATATTAAACATCTTTCAAGTTCATCTGGCATAGAAAACTCCACCTCATAATGTCGACTTCGCACTTCTACCGTTACTCGTAGTCCTTGGTCGACGAAAGGCTGCATCAGACGCTCGTAACCATTCGGTTCGGGTATATTGGGAGGAGTGACTCCACTTAGCGACGTGAGGATTGTGGCAGCCTTGCGCGAAATTTGATTCCTGACGGTAAGTCCACTATCATCCTCATCATCACGTCGTTGGGGCTTCCCAGAGTCGTAGAACGAGGTCTCCGTATCCCGATGTCGCAGGGAAGACCGGCCGCGGTTTACATAGATACGACAACTCTCTGGCTTTTCCAAGCCCACATTCTTCTGCGTGCACAAAGCGCGCTGTGAGCAGCTCCTTCACCGCTTTCAGCTGCTTCGGCGCCACCGAGATCGTCAAATGACGAAACGCCTTCAGGTCTCGATCTTCCGTAAGGCGACGCAGCGCCTCCATCGTCACGCCGCTCTGAATCCCTCGGAAGTCGGAATCGAAACCCGCCATCCAATTGTCGCCGGGGTTGTGTTCGAGATTGAGCGCGCGCAGGTCGTGCTGCCCCACGAGCAGTTCAGAGATCCGTTCATTAACAGGACTCTCGCGAACAGTGAGAGTATGGAGCATGCACCCCGACCGTTCAAAGAACGCGACATGGCTTTCGGTCGGCCATGAATCGGTGGGATAGGTGGATATGTACGCGGGAGCGTGATGCAGCCGAACATGGTGTCGCTCTGCTGGGACTCTGCCCAGGTGACGTGGAGTGTCGAGAGTGCGTCGAAGTAATGCATCCCGTGGCCATCCATGTCCTCATCGCGACGGGACTCCAAGACCTGGAGCACTTGCAAAGGGGCCCCAAGAATTTAGCGGGAGCCCTAACGTGCTAGCGTGTTCGCGGGTAGCGGGCTAGCGGAAATGTCTGGAGTTCACCCGGGTCCTAGCGGGTTAGCGTGCGGTCCAGCAGAGGGATATAGCGTGCCATAGCGAGACGCGCGTCGGTATTATCCATTGAGTAACGATTATTAATGACAATCAGGATGAAGCATTATTGATGCTGTTGGAGACGTCCACGGGGAGCGTTGGTGACTTGTACGCCTATGGCGAGGCAACCTTTATCCAGATGGTTCGTCGCCGAAGACGGGGGGAAACCGTATGTAAAGGTTCCGGAATAGGCTGACATGGCCGACGAGTACTGGAAAGACAAGAAGAACCGACGTCAGACACCAGTAAGAGCAAAGTCAATGCAAATGCGGTCACCGACCTTGAAATAGATCGGAAAATGGACACTGGCTTCCATCAGCGAAAGTCAATTCGACAGCATTCTGCTCGGTACGAAAGGGACACCATTTATCAGTGAAATCGACCAAGTCCTCTTGCCACACCGCGACACTCTCCTACGAATTGGATCAGATCCGGCCAGCATGCTAGAGAGGTTCCCGCTTTGAGATGGTTAAAGTCTGAAGGACACGATTTGCGACAAGCAGTGCCTTATGCCGGTGGTCTTGGTCCTGACGACTGTGCGAGGTTGAATAACTGGTTCTCAGTGAGGCGTGGCCCATGGTGCTACTCTTCGTCTCGTATCGCGAATGCAGGCAGATTCGTTAAACGCTGGTGTCGACTGGAGCGATCTGCTGCAGCGTGCCAGATGGACGACTACCACGGGAAGACTATCCAAGGTCAGACACGACTAGCTCCAGTGTGGACAGGGAAGCAGTTTCATTCATGGAAGATCGCATGTTCTCCCAGTCTAAAATGGCGGGCATCGCAGGAAACAGGCAATGGGGTCTGGATGTTCGTTCTCCTCAAAGTGGCTGGTCGCCCTACGACGAGGGTACGGAGCACTGGAGGATAATCTGAGAGTCGGATCTGCCAAGGAGAGAGTGGTAACTAGACATACTCTCGAATATTCAGCGCGTCTCACATATATTCCAGCCAGGTCCGAAGTTCGAGACAAATAGTGCAAAGCGTCCGGCGGAGACACAAGACGCATATGCAGAGGGTTCCACATCCGGATTGTGAACCAGTAAAAGACGAAGGATTGTCAAGGACTACACTACTTAACCATCAGCCTGATACTACACTCATTTCTGTGAAGAAAGACTGTACTTACTCTAGCGATTGATTAGCGGGAAGTGTAGCGAGGCTAGCGGGAGCAATTGCGGGAGCCTAGCGGTCTAGCGGTCTAGCGCGATAGCCTGTAGCGGGCTAGCGGGACCGTTAGCGTGCCGAACAAATCAGCTAGCGGGCTAGCGGGCTAGCGGGAACCGCTAGCGGGAGCCCGCTATTACCGCTAGGCGTTAAATCCCGCTAGCGGGAAGAGCCTAGCGTGGTAATAAGCATTTTGCAAAGGGATCAAAATGATACACGGACCTAATGAGTGGTCGTTGTGCACATCAGCACTCTGAAACCCTATGGGAGACCCGATTCTGGTAGATCATAGCTAGATATCGTAAGGAAAATGTCTATTAAGTTTTAACTGCCTTCGGTGGATTTCACAGTCTATAGTGGCGAGATACGAGGTTCCTTGATGCTTGCCCTAGTGGGTACGGAAGCGCCGCATTGCGCATTCCAAAGCTCAGACAAGGATGTGAGTTGGGCAGCTCCAATGTGAAACTGGTGCTTGAATTATAGGATGCGAACGCAACGTTTCGCAGGGCGATGACTGAGATCATGATTGTTCGCGACAAGGTTGGCGGCAGAACTTGCCCGTTAAGGCAGGTCGGAGTTCGGGTGGATGCCCATGTTCAGGCATAGATTGCAAGGTGAAATTTTCATGAATCAGATACTAATGAAGCAATGACAATCCATATTAGTCTGTGTATCATAATAGATACAATTCATACCATGTATGATACTTTAGCGACGTCGGTGAAGGTACTTCACGCCGAAACCAAGCTTACCCTGGTCCTAGCGGTAACCCTAGCGAGAGGCTAGCGGTAACCCTAAAGGGTGTAGCGGGGTAACGGGAACCGCTAGCGGTCCATCCCGCTAGGCTTCCCGCCACTTTCTATGTGCCCCTTGCAAAGCGGGGGCGCTTTCCAGAAGGACGAGGAAGACGTGGAGGTCGATGGGCTTCCTGAGCTCCAGCTCTACGAGGCCACCCGCCTGCGCGAGGCACTCTTCGATTGCATCAGCGGGGATGTCAAGTACGAGACGCTGGAGGTTCGGCGCATGTGTGAGGAAAATACGCGTCAAGTCGGCAATCTCCATGGAGAGTCGATTTCGATTGAGCTCTGTCGCGTAGATGATGGTAAGAGTGTGTAGACGTTCGGCGTCTTGAGTTTATTCCCCAGAAGATAATCTAGTAAATAGACATTGATGTAGTTGAAGTCCAGGTGGAATTCAGCGCCACGAGGAAAGACGGCGAGTCCTGTGATTATCAAGTTGGGGATGAGATGACGGTGTATAAGATGGCGGGATGAGAGATGGAGGATGATGGAAAGGGGACGGGATTTGGCTCGCGCCATTTGTAGTTTAAGAATTTCGAGTTGCTTCTCGAATGCCGCAGGCGGAGGAAAGGTGAAAGAAAGCATGGTTGTTTTGTGTGCAGGATTTCTGCGTTCTGGCCTCCCGCGCCCGGAGAGTGCGACCATCGTCCAGAGGGAGGCGTCCCCTACGACAATCTCGTGCCAGCGCTGACATATCGACATCAGAATAAGAGGCGCCGTATTGTGTGCGACAACATAGATATCCATAGTTTTGTAGGTGGCGCGCCCGGAATGAACAGCGGCATCGAGATCGGCTTTGGCGTGAGATGGCAGAGGTGGATGTACTCGAGGAAGATCATGCCAAGCACCTCTGCGGGAAGTGAGCGAACGAGACCGGGGCGAAGGAGGCGGTTATGGGCGGCGATGGACTCCTCGATGGTAAAGTGGTCCCTTGTAGTTGCTCAACTCGGCTGACCGACTTGAGTCGGGACCAAGCCTGTTCTTCATCTCTGATATCCGGCCTTGAACCTCAAAGAGGCTCTGCTCTTCTTCCTTCATCGACTTCTGATTTTCGTAACCGCGCCGTAATGGATGTCGAGTTGACTTGGAGGAGGAGCTCAGTTCCTAGTCTCTCGCAAATGCGGGGACGCTTGTCCTGAGGGCGGCGTTCAATCTGTAGAAAGACATGAAGTGATATGTCGTGAACACAAGAAAGAAATCAGCGACTAACCAAGCAACCCCAGGACATCTTGGATCGATGAATGTCGTGGATAAGAACAAGGAGTGGTGGAGAACAAACGGTACACGTGACGAGGCTTTTGTAGTCGTCCCAGGTTTACCATGTTTGGTAACAGCAGTTCGTCCACGCGTGTGCGACCCGATGCGGCGAACAATGGGGGATGGTCACATGTAACGCTTGAAGAATTTGCTATGCCGGAGCACAGTCCGCCACCTCACATTCATGGACGTGGCCGGAGCTCTGGCAATATTATACGGGAGGAACGGTAGACATTGTTGTACGCCTCTGGACTGCGAGCCTTAACCTCGCCCGAAGGTTACCTAGATCACGCCAGAGGACACCTCGAGCCGCGATCGTGTTGTGGGTTAATATACCTGCGCCACACATAAGATTTCTTCAACATCTGGAAATCACAATCAATACGAGTCAGGACGTGAAATAAATGTCGAGTTTGTTACTTCGCTTGCCTTCCGATAAAATCAGCATATTTAAACCGTCGATTTGAACCGATTCGACATTTTCGACGTGTCTTGTCTGTAGCGTTGGATCATTATCCAGAAGAAAGCAAAGCAGAGCTGTAATAGATCAGTTCAGCTCATAGAGCGGTTATTCAGGCGAAAAGGAGGACACTTTACTTGTGTTCTGTTCTTGCAGGCGCGAAATCCACACGAGACCGAGAGGAAAGAAAATCGCAAACGACCATGCGGACGTCAGAGCTTCTGTTCTTCGCAAGATTGGTTTCTTGAGGCCGAAGGCACTGCACAGTCGACGGTGTACTGCTTAAGCATAGGTTGAACTTGTCAATTGGATGCGAGCCCGATAACTGCTGGACACGTACGCTCGTGCATCGTCGTCAGGCACTTCCCTAGGGTAGATTCAAAGCTTCACGCAGTATCTGCATCTAGTCAAATAAAAAGTTTGCTCCAGCTCCAATTTCTTTCGTCGCCTACCAAAGTTTTTCAGCAGGGCTTCGTGATCGTCTCAGTCAGAGGGTCGGCACGCCGGTCCGTCATCCGGTTTTTACTTCTAACCATCAACTGGCTAATGTTTGCGTCCTTTCAAGCATTTTCTTCCCACCGCGTTCCATACAGGCTCTCGATTCTCAAACTACAAAGGTTGAATCCTCCCTCAAACGGCATATCTATGAAAACAATCTGATTCTGAAGACCTTCAATACGTTCGCCTTGCCCGTTTACTTTCGTAGATATCTACTGGCTACGTCGCCGATTTCTGAGGATTGTACCAGTGCCCTGGGAGGTGGGGCTAACACCGCTGAGGGGTGGGTTATGCCGCCGCCGCGTACAGCCATCAGGCGCACACGAGGGGTTTACTGCCTTGTCGCTGCCGGATTCTAGTCTTTTCTCGAATCTGCCTGCGCGTCACACAGCCTCACTAGACGATCATTCGGAAACAACAACGGCGTTTGTCTGAGCGACGATTGGGATCAGCAAGGTGATTATTGTTCTCCGAGTTGATGCATAGTATAAGAATGGCAGGTTCTTCTAGACTCGCTTAACGATCTGATTTTATCTCCCGCCATTTCAATCTGCACCATACAAGAACACATCTCACATGGACTGTCTAGCTGCGCTCGTGTCACCGCCATCACCCGCTCCACATCCAAATGCTCTACTTGATCTCTTGGGGCTTGATCATTGCTTTGGCCAGGAGTGCGACGCTACGCGTCTCGAAGTTAGACACGACTCGTCGACCACGGTGTCACCCTCTCAGATTTCTCGCCAATCTGATGGCTCTTACTATATGCCGCGATATTCCATCGCCCATTGCTCTGTTGAATCATCACGTCGTCTTGCTGCTTCTTGTCCGGATAAATCTGGACCAACATCTGCCGGCGGGACAAGGAGTCCAACGCCTGACTATGAATCTACGTTAGTTCCCGTGCTTTTGGATATGTCGAACTCTATCCAACCCCAGCAGAAGTCGTCATTCCGCTGCCCTGATTGTACTAAACTGTACACGCGGAGGAGTCGCTTGTACGAGCACCGGAGGAGCTCCCACAATTACAGTACGTTTCCAAGAACTTTCTCTATTTAAAGACGACTCACTCTGTGTTGTAGGACCAAGATGCGAACACTGTCTGGATGAGTTCACGTTTGTTAGAGAGTTGAAGAAGCATGTTCGTTCGAAGCATTCACTCGAGTACTGTACCATGCTACTGATGAAGAAGCCAAGACTGGCGTAATTGTTTAGCGCCACGATACCCTGTAGACCACGGACCGCGCCAATTTACAACAACTCGCTATATACTTCTTATAATGTTGGCTCTCGAGCTACGCCCGAGTATACACGTACAGAACTTCAGATGCAGTTTCTGGTAATGTACCCGCGGTGTGAATAGGATCGACTTCGGAGCCCTCTGCTATTGGCCAGATTCGCTGCGACATGCCTTGGACATGCATGCGAGCTTCGAAGAATTAAGTACATTGCTTGTACAGTACTAACATGCTTTAGGGACGTAACAGTATCTAGAGACTAATAAGCGAGTAATGATACTACTTATAACATCGACCGCACCCAACATAACAAGATCCATCCAACGACAAATGTGCCCATGTTCATTCGCTCATGAGGACCTCCCCAAGCTCCGTCGACCAACGGAATAGCCTGTCCTATCGTCGAGTTCAAACAATCCAACAGCGTTGTATCAACAGAACTCGGGAGTGGAGTGACCGTAGCATTCGCATCGCTCGAAAAAACAGCCGTGTTGTTATACCCATCAATACTCAGCGCTGCACTACTCGCACGGTAATATTGCACAATCTGCTCAGGCTTGATGGTGTTGATGTCGAAAGGCGCTGCTGTGGCAGACGTGGATGTTAGATGCGAAGAGCAATTGTGCTGGATCACATCGATGAGGTCGACGACTGTGTCGTTGTCGGACGTGATGCGAAATATGGTTTGTGTCGAGTTGGATTGGAATGCGGCCATGCTTTGGGGACCGCCGGGCGGCTGGTGTTTGATGGAAGGCCGTACTAAGTGAGTGTGAGAAGTCGAAGGAGAACTGAGGATAGAAGGGTACGAACTTCGTCGTTGTAGAGATACGCAGCACCGCCTACGGCGCCGAATGTGATCGGCCAGAAGAAGAAAGGGAATCCAAGACCGCCGACGCCTCGGCCGTAATATCCTGGATATCCACTCCGTAGATTCTATACAAAGTCTCAATCACATTCCACAGCTAACGGTAATGAAATGGAGACGCACGAAGACCCGTACACACCCGACCGCTGCCCACCTCCACTTGGCCTTCCGGCAAATAGACTCCCAGCGGGAATCGTAGTGGGGTTCCGCCACCTTTGCTGTAAGGTCGTGGGCTGCCTTTGGCGGTACTGCCAGTACTCGAGCCAAAGCCGCCCCAAGACGATTTGGACGAGGATGAGGATGAAGACGATGAGCCCCCGCCTCGTCCACCGCCGCCTCCGACCCCGCCTCGTCCACCACCGCCTCCGCCGCCTCCACGTCCGCCACCACCACCACCACCACCACCACCGCCTTTACGTTTCTCAAGTCGCCTTGATTCTGCGCGGTTTGTGGAAATGAAAGGAATAAACATGCAGTGATGGGTCGTAAAGAGAAGTGTAGAATTTGAGGTAGGCGTTGACGTTAAGGTGATTCCGAGACGTAGGGCAATGGAGGCTGCAAACAAGCAGTGCGATCTTCCCCCTTTTAATGCAGGGCGCCGATCGATGACGCGCTGATCGTGGCCACACATGCTATGGAGCGGGATGAGCTGAATTGTGGACGAGATCCAACCAGATCTGCAATGTCCTGGAAGGAAATCGATGAGTCGTTCACAGCGGCCCGCCTTGCGTGTTTAGCGTGCATGAAAGCTAATCGAAAGCTGTACATTACCCTAGTGGGTACGCCTACATGTGCGAAGATGATAACGATGGAGGAAATGGTTCCTGTACACGTATACTCGTCTGAGGCTGTGAACCTCCATATTCCCAAAAATCACAGGTATGTAGTGCTTCCTCAACAGGTACCGAGTATGCGCCTACATCACAATGATGCACCAGTATATTCGAAGACTGATTAAAGGGGAAAGAATGTAAGGCAAGTGAGAGCAGAAAATATGACGCCACTGAGGTTAAATCATAAACTGCGCAGGCGTTAATCGATCCAACTGGTAATCCCGATGTGGAAAACTCACAACGTTTGCATGTCAGGCGTTCAAAGAGCTTAGCGTGTGGGGAACAGCAATCGTCATGGCTCTGAGGCTGGAAAATTGAGGGCCGACAATCGTTCGAGTCGAAGTCGTTGGACTCAGTTGGGTCCGTGCGCACCTAGAGCCAGACGACGCGTGGCTTTCCATCCCACGCATTAGAAATGGAATTTCCAGAATGCAGTACATCTTCGGAACGCATGAAAGGAACAAGAATCACATCGCGATATGGACCGAAGGCAAGATGTCAACGATTACGTCATCGTCATCAACCATCAAGAGCATGCCACAGATATCGACTTTTTGGACGACTGCCACAGCCTACGTGGGAAATAGTAGCTGCGGCATTCTTTATTCTCTATGAGTAATTTTGATATAGTATTTCGCCGCGGGTGCCCTCTGCGGAATCCCCAGTTCCGAAATGAAAATCACTGTGGCGTCAGCCACCATTGCACCAGCGCCATAGATGTACGGGAAGGAATGTGATATGGAATGGACACCCGGTGTGTTGTTCATCGACCCGAGATTCGTCCATCCTTGTTCTCACTTCTAGAATGTTCGAACACAGCACCGAGGACACACTGCTGTTATCCGCATGTAATCCTCCTTGTCGGTGATGTACCCGAGTACACATGTGATTTTTCCCCAGATTATAAGAAGGGCACCGTCTCTCTAGATTCCTCACCTCGCTTTCACCATCTTCAAGAGTAATTGCTTCCACGCCTCAATCGAGGTGTTATACATCGTCCATACAACGCGACCGCATTCCCGGTTCTTGGGGAACGCTCTCTCAGGATTCGACACTCCCGCAATGTCATCTTCACCGCCGACTGAGTCATATCCGAATCGGCATCCATCCACGCCGATGGAGTTTAACACACTCTCAGGATTCGACACTCCCGCAGTGTCATCTTCACCGCCGACTGCGTCGTATCCGAATCCGCATCCACCCACGTTTTACAAATTTTTACTGGAGGTTAACATTGCTATACGCCGTTGCTACGTGGACTCACATCCGACGACGATGATCGGCTTCAGTCTGATGCTCATTGAAGGCGGGGGGAGGCGGCCTTGACTGCGTATAATAAGTGCGAGGGCCATTATGACGACGACGAACAAGTCGTCTGGACCGAGTACTCGTCGCCGGTGGTGAACACTGCGATACCCGTACTATCACCAGAGATTCTCATTCAGGACTGGAAGACCTTTGATACTAAGCCTGAGAACCGCACGAGGCAGACCATGTCCTACAATGACACACGAAAATACTGCATCGAAAACGACCTCCTCTACATGTGTATCTGGCCTACGATCGATGAAGGAACGCTGCAGCGGCGAATTGATACCCTCTACAAGGAGCGGAAGCGGGAAGCAAAAGACAGGCATGCCGAAGTCTACGATCTTCCTCAGTATGTCTGCGACCCCTGGATGAGATGGTGGAAAGAAATACGTCGCCATCAGGATTTGTCGCGAAACGAATTGCTTCGAGAGTTCGAAGAGGCCAAGTTGAAGAAGAAAGCTGTTGGGCGTCGGGAGCTTCAGTACGAGTATGCGGTGGGGCTTCATTTCTGGGGATTGGGCCGGATGCATGAACTGGCTATTTTTGAGCTCTTTAGGGACCATTTGGACTTCAGGCGTTATCACGCCCTCAGCACATCTTCCACTATACCGACATGGATACACATTCTATCGAAGCAGTCACAGTATTAGTAAGTCCCTTCAGATGCTGTCGAATGTTTGTAGTTGATATAAGAACAGCCGGCCGAAAGTGATACGAAACTGGTTTCGCTTCTGGCAGCCACCTCGGATGATGGTCCCCCCAGACTGTTTGAAGAATGGCCCGATTATCTCTTGGAGCAGTTAGCGAATGGAGCGTTCCAGGGGAACATACTCCCACACATCGTGGAGGCAGCAGAAATAAGTAAGGGGCAAACGTCTTGGATACCATCCTATTTAAACATCTTGGAAGAATGATAAAGGAATGTATTATGAGAATCGATGTACGTTTACTGTCCTTGGCTATTTATTACACTTCTATACATTCGTTGGTCATCGTGTTGACCTTCTGGAAACCGTTTTTGTAGACGAAGCGTTTGGTCCAACCCAGCTTGTCCATTGCCGATCGACGGGCGATCATGATGCATTGAAGCACCGCGAATGCTATGACCTCGGATGCGAACAAGATGGCAAGGTACGCCGCGAGGAAGGTATCTACAAAGGTCTAGGTTAGCCGCAGTCCTCATAGCGCAGTTGGATGGCGTACCGTTGAAACCTTTGGTATCTCGTGTGATATACGCGATGCCAACATAACCGAGGATGAGTAGCATGTTCAGGCCGAGCAGACGCCACGGTCCAGGCGGTGCATTGGTAAAGAAGACCTCGAACAGGGAGAATGCGGCGTTGATTCCGTGCATGGAGATGTAACATAGGGAATCAATGGTCGAGACCGGGTCGAATTCGAAGACTTGGTAATACATGGCAGTGATGATGAGAGCTATCCGTAGCTTCAGCGATGAAAGAGAACAAAAAACACGGCGCTCACGGAAAGAGACGATAGTGGACAGAAGCCAGACGTGCATAAATTGGAGGGGACGCGCCCATTCGGCCAGGGGAAACCGCCCTCGGCTATATAAAATGGTGTGCACGCCGGCCGTCAGAAAATAGGCAATGACCCCAAAGTACGACAGTATAGCGAAAATAGCAAAGAAACTGGGTGCTGTTAGCCAGTATAGAGGCGGCGGCAAAATATACGCACGACGAAGCATCCTCATTGGCACCCTTCCAACCGGAAATCATAAATAGAACGAGCGTAATAAGTGCATAGAGTCCGTAAAGGAATCGTATGCCTCCAAGGATTGTAGGGGGAATGAAAGGCGAGGTCACATAGGAATCATAGGGAACGTCCATGGTCGGAGATGGTGGCGGTTTGCATGCAAGATGCTTTTTACGAAACGGTACTGCGGCGATGCCGGTAGTGATCTCGGGTCGCGCGTATGACCGTCGGTGATTGGCGCCTTTGCGAGAACGCCCGGGGTTCAAGGCAAGGCTGAGAGGCAGCCACAATGCAGACAGGCAGTCAGTGAAGGTAGGAGGTAGAGGTGATTCGGCCGATAATTTTCATAATTTCTTTGGGAGCGACGAGGCCACGGATCAGCCAAGTCTAGGCACAGATGCCGCGACTGCCGATGCACTGCCTTCGGCTCGGCATTTCGATAGCGAAGCGACAAATGTTTCACTGGCGTCGAGTTTGAAAAAGTTTTCTTCATCGAATAGAAACATCATTGCCCTCACTATCCTTCACATCTACCACCAATCCTTCGTCTACGAGAGTTTTTAATACGGTACATGGTCCATTCGGATACACCAAAGATACTGGCCGAATCGATACATCTGAGCGAATTCTTTTTCCACAGCGCTAAACACAAGCGTACGAAATGAGGTGATCTCAATTGGGTCATCGGACAAGAACGTCAGAGTTTGTATGGGTAGTGCCGCCATAGCATCCCCTGCGTTCCTGAACATCCGATGAAAATCCCAAGTCTGAACATGCAGCACGAAATGTCCCAGGGATACCGCGTGTTTGAGGAGTTTCGATAGTGCTAAATAATCTTGAAATACCAGTTTCTCAGTCGAATGACGAGCTTCAGCAAGGATGGTCCAATTACGCCCCCTTGGAGGTCAATGGTACCGCTAGAGATGAAATGGACTCTATGTTGACGTGCAGTTCAGTCAAACATGTGCAGGACAAATACTTCAAAAGCCATGGCAAGGTACTATCGCCAACCCGGGAAGAAGTGCCACACACAGTGAGAGTGGACAAGGACGAATGCCCTGGATGGGGGAAGGATCGACGGAGCAAGGATTTCGGGTTTTAAGACAATGGTTGCTGACGTTAGGGACAGAGCGTTGAGTATAACTGCCCTAGCTTCCGGACCGGAAAGAGGGGAGTTTATTCCTCGATGAATGACTCGTCGGAGCCGCAACCTCGGAAGCTGAAAGACGAAGTAAACGTTCTTCGTCATCACAAAGGTACCCAAACGAGGTGCTTCTGCAAATGTATCGATGCCCTCTGTCGGAGTAAACGGCAGCT
Source organism: Hymenopellis radicata (assembly GCA_015501595.1). Classification (NCBI taxonomy): domain Eukaryota; kingdom Fungi; phylum Basidiomycota; class Agaricomycetes; order Agaricales; family Physalacriaceae; genus Hymenopellis; species Hymenopellis radicata. Next base: position 53,135 of record JADNRX010000250.1, on the reverse strand, counting down.
CGGGGATGTCAACATATAGCATCTCCAATGCCGCAAAAGAGTGCTTCATTTCTGAAAGTGCCCTAAAATCGCACAACGTGAGGAACAGCGATGCCCGGCGCCAACGGCGGCAACTGGGAAGGATCCCGCTCATGAGGTTGGAAGGAATCAGCTTGGGACTTTCGATCAAGATGGAGAGCTTGAGATTGCCCGCGTAGCGCAGGACATCGGCCAGTAGGAGCGACAACCTCACAGGATTGCTGACCGGCTTGTTTAACGAAAGGATGACGTGCGACCAGCACAGCGCATGCCCCTGAATCCCTTCTCGCCACTTCTGGCAGACATGAGAGAAGGTCCAGGATGGGTGACGCATCGACAGAGAGTCGGCGATTATGGGAGGTTGTGGGCCCTCGAAGGATTCTATGGCGAAATCTTCGAGGGCGTGCTCGCATATGCGCCCGATGATTTCGAGGGGTAGGGCACGGATAGGGTGGAGGATTGTCTCGAGGGTGCTGACTCCAGACGAGAATAGGGCAGAGTCCGCGGTCATGGCGGCAAGATGTGTCTTCATGTCCCGATTGTCTCGTTCAAAGACGCGAGATGAGCGCGATGCTTTGTGAGAGCAGTGGTCAGAATAGTGTGGTTAATGTCTGCTGGCGGACTGTTGGCGTGGAGGATGTCTTCAACGAGTGCGAATCCATCAAAGCGCGAAGCTCAGAACAATCATTGGCAGTTGGCAATTCCGACATGACGAGTACTGTACTTTGGTAGCTGACACCTAGGGAATATGAGTATCATCGTAAAGAGAAGATGGCGCACTCACGATAGATTGACTGAAAGAAACAGAAATGTTTGAGAGGATGTCGCGCCGCGATTTATACCACAAACATTTGGATAAGTCATTCCCAGTCTTTATGTATGAATTAAAGGCGAGTCCGACCGCCAACAAAGTTGAGACGCGCATAAAGATTCCACGAGGGGCGGCGATCATTTCTTCTATGATGGTGGTCGAAAGGGAAATTTTTTAGAGGACCGGTCTCTGTGAGTCACATCGTCAATTCTCGCTTTTATGACACAGCAACCTGCTGCTCAAAGTCCTTTTCCTTAGGATCAGCTAGGCGCGGTGCTTGACGCGTGTTCATGTGCATGTCATGTGATAGTGTTTACAATTGTATCTATAGTGTTATTTACTCTTCAGCGTGATGCGGACTGGTCTCAGCCTTGTTTCATGACCACCAACATCACACTCCGTTTGGTCTACATGCATCCAAGTACTTTCATTGCGTGTGGCTTACCCGCCTCTCTGAGCTGGCTGCACGTCTAGAGCAAGAACCAGAGTTTAACCATCACGCATTCTTCTTTTCGGATGCGACTACAGACGAGGAGCTGCTATCGCCCCTAGTCTCTGCGGTGGACCATCGAGGTGGGGAGCACTTCACATACAATGTGTACGGTGACTTAGTCGAAGTCTCTACGACCTTGGAGGAGGAGGAAGTGGAGAGGGACCATGCTCGCCGACTTGAGCAGGAGCATATCCGGCATCATAATGCTCTCGCAAACATACGCCTTACGTACAACTGGAAGCAGCAGAAGGAGCTCCTAAAACTCATCTTACCACGCGTTGCGCCCTCCCTCGAGACGCTCGTATACCTGCCATATCTCCAGTCCAAGAACTACGGGAGAGACGACGCCATGATCAACATCTTCCTCGAATATGCTACTAGTTTCGTCTCTTTGAAGCGACTGACTCTCCGCATGTCAACTTCGCAGTGCGCAGTCCTTCCCGAATTCCCCACTCTAACACATCTTCATCTTATCAATCCAGCGCCGTCCATTCGTACCATATCAGCTCTCTCATCCGCCCTGCCGTCCCTAGCCTACCTGCGCCTCACCTCTTTCAATGAGCTCCGACGACTTGGTTCCTTCATACATTGATCCAGATTTCATCGCTCGTATCGCCGAGTCCTTCTTGGGTACCATTCCGGACCGGCGCCCTCTCTCCCAGCTCGCTGCCGTGCTCCCACCAACCCTCACGCTTTCTCCTCCAACCATCATACGCGCCACCACTACAAGGATTTTGTGGGACCCATCAAGTTACCTTTGATAGCATGGTTGAAAGCGTGCAGCGGATCAGCGAGGCATATGGGAATGTGAAGCTTCTGTGGCCGGTGAAGAAGAATTGGGAGAGGCAGATGCCATGTTCCCTTTGAGTAGGGCCCTGCAGGAGGGCGGATGGACCGACGAAGAGGGACTACCATCAACTGGAGAATGGGAGTGGGATGCAGATGGACGTGAAGCGGAGGAGTTTTGGTGGACCAATTTAGGTTGGCGGTATAGAATTTATTGAAGGTATGCACCAACAAGATGGAAGAATCTAGCGAATTAAGCCAATAAGATCTATCTAACTATCTATACGTCTGTTTCAGAGTACATAGTTATCGTCTTCAGATTATCTAAGGGCCATACCAAGCATCTCTGCAGGACGTTTTCCCTCTGGGAAGAAGTTGGATGCAATAAGGCCTATCCTGGACCACTCATCCACAAGCCAGTTCGCCCAGAACGCCACGAACACCATGGTCCATACCCAACCAAATATTCCTTCAACTCTGCTGCCCATCACTGTCTTCCACGCGTTCTCTAAAAGCAACCCAACACCATTAACGAGAAAGAAGCCTGCAAGCGGCCACCAGTCCGCTCCCTTTCCCATTCCCCATCCACCGATAAAATGTAAACACCCCGAGACGAAGAATACGCCCATCACTGCAGCAATGTTGGCGATGGATGCGGGAAGGAAGCGAGCGGGGTGGCGCCGATAGCCACAAAGTAGTACTTGAACAGCTGATGCCAGCGACGGCCCCAGAACTGCGAGAGCGACGTCGCCAGCCAAGGCTGTTGGAATATGGGCGGCCACGCCTTGGGCTCCTGACGGAACACGACAACGCCGATGAACGTGGCGACGTCGTAGACGAATTGAATGACAGCGTAGATTACGACACCGGCGAGCACTGTTAGGTAAGTTGAGAAGATGGTGGGGGTTCGTGCGGGCCCGAAGATGGATCCGCCTTGCAATGTGTCGGGAGCGTTGTTCTGTATGTATATGTGGATTACGTCGCTCAACGTCATGTGGAAAAGGAGGGAGGCTAGGGTGTATATAGCGAAGAAGGAACGCGAGGATGTAGGGCGCCACTCTGGGGCGACGTGGGTCTTGGAGTAGGAGGAAAAAGTGTAATCTAGACCGCGAAAAGAAAACATCAATTCGAGCGGGGAAGATTTGGATCCATCTCGTTTGGCTGGCGTAGGACCAAATGTCCATGCCAACGAACAGAGGGTGTAGAACGTGTTTTGGAGCTTCAGGAGTCGTGAATTTGGCTGAACGAAGAGTGGACGACTTGAACTTACCAGTAGGCCCTGGTTCAGGTAGCCACGTCGGTCGTTAGCAGAACCTCCCTCGACACGTGTCAGGTCTAGTGTCATTGAACATCGGTATAGGGCGAATAACGGGATGGGCAGCCATGCAACTCTTGCAAATAGGGGAGTCGAACGAAGAGCCAGCCACGCGGTAATGTACAAGGATAGCAAGGCCGGTAAATAAGCATCGAGCATAGACTGAGCGCTAACAGGGCGACGCGTATCCGGGTTCAAAGGAGGGAGATGGACGTCTGACACTGCATGCCTTAAATACGTGTTAGCGAAATGAGGTAGAGCGGTAGGAGGGCATGGACGTGCCATACTGCTTGTAGCATTTCGTTGAGAGAGAGTAGGCCGAATAGCGGGGTGTAACTGGACCTAGAAGCTTATATGTGAAGCCAGCATCGCCGTCTGGTGCCCGTCCATACCGAAGAAGAGGCGTCAGGGACGGAGTTGACAAATCTAATCGCACAGCCCCCACGTGCTCAAACGCGTCTTTGTGTCTTTCCATCCGCAACGCTTTTTCTCATGTCCCTTTGTGTGTTTGTCCGCGCTAGTACCAGCATGTGGCGTCGAACGTTCTCGTTCCTTCGTCATGGAGTAATTCTTTCCGGACTCTTATTAGACTCTATGGCATTGTTTCTCAAAGGCGTTTGCTACCGCGATGACACTATAAAGCGAGCTCACCTCAAATATGTGTGCTCCCATTCTAACTTACTTTGCAATGTCTGTCCATCAGAAATTGCCGCCCAACGTTGGGCTAGGTAGCCCAGGCGGGGAAAGTCCCAAAGGAGAAGAAGACCAGGGGAAAGAGGCGGAAGAGAGAGTAGATCGAGTCGGGTACAGAATGGTGCACCGATCCGGAAGTAGAAGCAGTGTTCGTTTAGACGGTAGCACAGCCACAATCGTCTTCGTCTTGCCATCATCGTGTCCGCGAGTCGTCAGGTTCCCCTAGTCCATCTGGTGATGAGGACGGGATTCGAAGCACGCCATTTCGGACTTCTGAGATTTTCTTTTTCGTGCATCTACGGGGATTCAGCTCTTACGCGTCGTTAAACGTGTCGGATTCGCCTCGTGTTTTGCTCTGGAAAAATGGTTGACTGTGATATCGACAACGCGACTTTTTATGGCGATGGACGCGAGGGCGAGAATGCAGGAGCGTTCATAGATCGCATTTCCCGCTACTTTCTAATCCATTCCGATACAATATCTGACGATAATACGAGGTTTCGAATTCTGCAAACGCTTTTCCCCCGCCACTCTGACGCACGTCGATGGATCGACAAAGTGACCACAAATACCACCAATCCAGTCACAACTTGGGAATCTACGCGCACCGTGTTGGGGCTGAGAGACGCATTCGAGATGGAGTGGCCGGATGTCACTTCGGTGGAAAAAAGGCCTCACGAGAAGCGAGCAGCGCTGTTAGCGAAGGCGACCGAGTTGACGGAGGAGAATATGACGAGCTGGGTGGTGGTTGGTGGCACGAAGCAGATGATGATTCGCGTGTGGGTCAATGCGGTTACCCGCTTGGCTCACCAAATTCCAGATACTGCAGGGCTATGCATCGACGACGTCAAGGACCGCATGCCGCGTTCATTGAGATCACATCTGGCGGGGATTACGATAACGAGCTGGACGGATTTCAGACGGGCGATTGACGAGCTCAATTTGGAGCAACTGCTATTCTTGCAGGCGGAGGGCGTCAGACTCGCGCGTTTCGAGGAGCGGACTACTGCGATTAGAGCACTGGAGGCTATGCTCAGGACCATACCCGCCTCATATCCCGTACCGTGCGCATTTCCCCCCCAGATTCTACAAGCCGCACGGGATTTTTCAAGTGTATCCACACACAAACATGTTCCGACGATAACAACTGTCTTACCTTCTATTGATATTACGCCGGCGCTTTGCAACAATGTCGAGCCTCCGGTGAACAGTTTTCCTACCAAGATACTTCCTGTTGTGTACGACGATCGAAACGAATTCATGTTTTATTCTGCTTCTACTGGCATGAACAATACCGGGAACAAGCAGGATCTGGCACCACGCGACCGGCCATATACACAACGCGTAATATTAGAGGGTCCACAAGGAGAGAATGTGCGACTCACAGCAGTGTTCGACGATGGCTCTATGGTGGGGGCGATTGATTCAGTGGTTTTCCGCAAGGTGGCGCATCGGTTGGGAGCATTGAAGCCATCGTCGCGATGGCTGAGGATGGCAAATGGTGTTAGAGTGCCGTCTGATGGAGTATGGGAAGGGAAGGTTACCGTGGGAGGTGTAGTCGGGAGGGGTGCTTTTGAGATATTTGCAGGGGGGGGAGCTGGGAGGTGTTGTTTGGGAAGCCTCTCTTACGAGAGTTTCGTGCGGTGCATGAATACTCGACAGACACAGTGGCGATGACTGTAGGGGAGATGAAGGTTGTGTTGCCAAATATGTCCCGAGCGGACGCCACGGCCTTGGGTGAGAACCCGGTGACGTTTGTCACCGAATCGCGAGCGTCCTTGCAGGGGTTGCCCGGGGTGCGGGAACCCTCAAGGCGAGAGACCCGGCGAGTCTCCAATGACGAGATTGAAGGGGATAATACTGACAAGATTGTTTTACAGGACTGGAGTCATTTGGCATGCGCACCTACAGGGATGGAAGGACAAGAGCGAGGAGAAGATACATATGGTGACTGGGAGAGTGTTCACTTCAGATGCGAAGATGATGAGAATGGGTTGTTACACCCACCGTGCGCGAACTTCATCGGGGATTCGCACTCCCCGACGAGGGAAGTTTCTCATGCTGCAGGATCTGCCGAAATGCTATCTGATACTGAATCAAAAAATTCAACAGAGGCACCGACCAGAAGCAGTGAGTTGGAGGAGGACTTAGGACGAGTTGGAGCACAGAACCGAGGGAAATCAGAGTCAACAGACTCTACGTGCGCAAACTTCATCGGGGATTCGCACTCCCCGACGAGGGAAGTCTCGTTACCCATTTCGCATGTGCCAGAACCCAACTCGACTGACACGGTGCTTCATTCAGATCTGCCTGTAATTCGACAACGTCGTACTCAAGAAGAGCGTACAGCTTGGCGCCTAAGTCAAGGTCTATCTGCGAAGAAGGGGCGGACTGAGCGACGGTTGGCAAAGCAAGTTCTAGCAACGATCCAGATGCAAAGAGGTTACGTGGCGGAAGACCGGGACACAGTTGAAGAAGAGGAGATCGAGGTGCCGGTTCAGGTGCTGCATGAAGAATCAAACATCTTCACCAGGAAAACGGACCCGTTCAATAGCTGTCGTGTTCAAGCTGTCATTGACGCTATCACAATTGGCACGGATCTCACGAGCGCCGAGCGCGAACGAGTTGAGGGTACAATTCGGTCGTACGCCGACTGTTTTGCACTCTCGATGGCGGAGGTACTAGTGGTGGATGATGCAGAGTTTACAGTGAAGATTCCGGAGGGCGTAACGTTCAAACGGAAGATCGGCAGCGCCGAATGTCACCGCCAGCGAAGGCATGGTTTAATGCGAAGCTGGATGAGATGGTAGACGCAGGAGTGGTGGCACCTATTCCCGCAGCTGATGTCTTATGCTGCTCGCCAATCACCCTCGCACAGAAAACTCATGTCGAGCAGGGCCTACCCATGGATGAGCTTCTGCATGCCCTTAATGATGCGTGTATTGAGGCGGGGATTCAGTCGGATATTCCTTTGCCGCCTCGGCCAAAGATGCGAGACCCTACACAGGTGCATGCTATGCCAACACCTGCGTGGCGTATTGTCAGCACGTTCGAGGAACTTAACAGAGTTCTGGACACGCGTCCAATGCCTCAAGGAGATATTCGGGCGAAACAGCAGACACTATGCGGAAAGCGTTATATCAATACGTTTGACTTCGCGTCAGGGTTCTTCGCTTGTCAAACGAGTCCAGAAGCACAGCGATATTTGTGTTTCTTTGTGGAGGGACGAGGCTATTACTCATGGAAGCGAATGCCAATGGGGATAGAGGGAGCACCGACCTGGTTTTCAGAGGTGGCGCAGCGAGAGTTACGGGGTCTGATTGACAGCATCATGGTCCTCTTTGTCGACGATGGAGGACAGGCAGGAGATGACTTTGAGAGTTTGCTGCAGAACTTCATACACGTTCTCAAACGTGTGCGATCCTCCAAACTTTCATTACTGTACAGTTTCATTCAATTCGTCAGGCCATGTGACCTGTGACCGGCCTGACGAAAATTTGAATTCGTCGCGGCGCCGCAGGTGCCGTGACATGCAAAAAAATTTCGTCATAATACCCCCAATTTGGCCAACTTTAGAGCCATTTTTGGTGAAATTTGCTGGCCAGATTCGTCAGATTTCCGCGGGACCTGTGACTGGTGTGACAATTCGTCGATTTCGGGTCCCTTGTGACCCGTGACCGATGAATTGAATGAAACTCTACAGTATCAGCAAAGAAAACATCATTGTTTGTGAGCGAGGCGGTATTTGCTGGGGCGCGCGTGGGGAAATATGGGATTAAGCCAGATTTGAAGAAGGTTTCTGCTCTGGTTTCCTGGCCTACACCGGTGGACTTGCAGAATGTTGGGCAGTTTCTGGGTTTAGCAGGCGTCTTTCGTTCTCAGATCCGCGGGTATGCTGAGATTGCACAACCCCTCTCTGATCTCCTGCGTCTTGCTGAAGTTCCAACTTCTAAAGGACGAACTGCATATCGAGCAGGTCAATGTCGTGTCAATCTTCCTGCACACTGGAAACAAGAGCATGACCGTGCATTTCTGCGTTTGAAGCTTGCATTGATCAGTGAACCAGTTCTTCAGGCGCCCCGCTACGACGGATCACCATTTATCGTCACAACGGATGGTTGTCAAAAGGGGTTTGGAGGTTGGTTAGCCCAGTGGCACGATACAAGTGCACCCAGTGGGAAAAGTACGCGTACACTGCACCCAATCGCTTACGTTTCTAAACGCACATCCGCGGCGGAAGAGCGGTACAAGCCATTCTTGCTCGAGACGGCGGGTTTGAAGTTCTGTCTTGAAGAGTTTGATGAGGACACGTACGGGTTTCCAATTGAAGTCGAGACTGATTGTCAAGCGCTACGCGACCTCCTTACAAATTCAAAGCTATCAGCAACACACGCTCGATGGAAGGAGGCAATTCTATCATTTTGGATTGTGGCAGTGCGGCATCGACCGGGTCGGACGAACTTAGTTGGTGACGCCCTTAGCAGGAAGTATGAGGGGCAGCCAGTCGTCGATGGTGATGGTCATGAGTGGTCGGTACCAGTAGACTGGCAGGAACGGCATGGGTTGGTCAACGACGTCTTTGGGGTGACATCAGCAGAGCCGCTGGAAGCGTTGCTGGCACGGTTTGCAGCTGAACCCATGTTTGTGCAGGTACTGGAGTCGCTGGGGGAGATAGACAATGGGCGGAGTGTGCGTGATAAGAAGCGAGCACGGCATCGGGCGGAGGGATATTTTGTAGATGAAGGGAAGCTGTGGCGGTTAGCAACAGGTAAATCGACGCGGGCGCGCGCCAGATTGGAATGTGTTACACAGAAGGAGGCCGTGGAGCTGGCTCGCGAAGAGCATCAGGCGCATGGACACTGGAGTCGAGACTTGGTGAAGATGAGGCTGATGGACTCCATTTACAGTCCTCGGCTGGACAAGTCGATCGTGAAAGCACTACTAGAGTGTGGACGTTGCAAAGGATTTGGCCCGGTACACGTTCACTCACTTCTGGAGCCAGTTATCAGGCGTCACCCGTACGAGCTGTGGGTGGCGGACTACTTGTCCTTACCAAAGGCAAAAGGCGGGTTCAAGACGGTGATTCTCTATGTCGACGCATTTGCTCAGAAAGTATGGGGTGACAAGTTCCGCGTACCTGGATCTGCCGACACGACACTCAAATCACTCGACCGAATTGTGCGTGACTTTCCTCCACCCGAGACACTGATGACGGACAATGGACGACACCTGAACAACCACCAAGTACGAGAGTGGTGTGAAGATCACGGTACCGTTTACTTCCCAGTGGCCGCATACTCACCGTGGATCCAAAGTCTAGTCGAGGGGTCAAATGGGCGGTTGTTGAATCGTCTCAAGCGGCTATGCGCACCGGACCTGGGTGAGGACGCATGGGCAGCGATAACTGACTTCGAGGGACTACCACATAACTGGCCGGATCACTTTGACCAAGCCATATGTGACATCAACGAGCGGATACTCCCAGCATTGAATCATTCACCAAACGAAATCTCCCTAGGACTGGTAGTCAATATAGCGCGAACTCCAGTTGGTGGCGCAGACCGAGAGGCATCTTTTGATGAGACGGCGATTCAGATTGCTTACGTGCAGCAACAACGACTCGACGTTCACTCACACAACATAGAGCATCGGGAGAAGCAGAAGATAAAATTTGATGCAAAAGTACTAGGGAGACAACCTGGCCAGGTTGTCTTCCAAAAAGGCCAGCTCGTCCAAATTTACCGCAGCGATCTGATATTCGTGATGAAGACAGAAAAAAAGCTATTAGTCAGATGGTCAGCGCCCTACCGCGTGGAGAGTCGAATTCGAAACTCTTACTACGTAAGTCCGTCCAGTCCTATCCTCATCTCATTTCAATTTATCGACACGCATTCAATGTATCTCAGGAATAGTATTCGCACGAACACTGAGCCCCTGAGGACGATGGCGGAAATGAAGAACTCCGGGATGAATAAGGCACTCAAGCGCCTCAACAATCCCGACCTCCGGTAAGCCAAGGCGCATCCTTTCGCAGATCTCATTCATCTCTCAGGGACTTTACTCCGGGGAGAGACAAAGCGTACGTGCTCTTCATACCTTCTTCTCTCTTGACTGACGGTCTTTTCTTTTAGTCTACTACCCTCGGGGCCTGGAGACCGGCCCATCGCTCAGTGTGTTTTGCTACTTTTGAATCGATGTCATCTCATTTCAGAAAAACCGTAGCACCCAGTCTCTTCACCCATATCCGCCTCAGACTACGGATAAAGGTTATGTCAAGTACTCTCGACCGGACAATACTATTTGTGGCAAGCGCAAGCGAGAGAATTACGACTCTGAAACCTTGAGGTATACTTTCTTCGTCCTATCCTTCTTGGCACAGTGACTGATTTTTTCCGCTTGCAGGCCGGGTAAAATGGTCAAGAAAGAACGCGAAGCACGTCGCCCAACGACGTCCAAGAAGCCCTACCACAAAGCGTGCGTGGCGGTATCGAACTGCTCTGTTAGTAGTCGCTCCTCCTGACATTATACACGACGGTAGCCCGACCAACGTCGCCTTGAAGAAGAAAGCAGATGACGAGAACATATTTTCCCCGGCTCAAGGTAGCTCCAGCCGGAACAACACCAGTGTCAAGAAGGAGAAGATCAAGTCTAGCAACGTCTGTGCCATTCTTCCTCCTGCTGTCCTCTTCCTAACTATGTCTACTTAGCGCCGTCACTAAGCCATTGTGTGCGACCATGGCTAGATGTGTTATGTCCTTGTACATATGTACCGTTCCCATTCCAAAGTCAAGTTGTAACAAGTAATCTATCGTTGTAACAATATCTAAATTTGTCAATCAACTAGAAGCTACTGTACACAAGAAGCGAAATAGTAAGCGAAAAAAGCGACTCGAGTTGCGTAGATGCACATTTCAAATTTAAAGCATTCCCATCGCATTTTAACCCTCCGTCCAAACACGACTACCTCCAAGCCACGCCCTCACCTCTTCCACATCCACCCTCCTCTTCACCCTCACCTTTACATCCCCCTCCCTATACAAAATACCCCACACCCAATACCTCTCCCACTCCCTCCCCCACTCCGGCTGCACAAACTCCGCCGCCTGGCTCTCCCTAAACCACCCCATCGGATCTGAAGAAAAGCGATAACACGACATCATGATATCTCCATCGACGATATCGGATGACTGCAGCAGCGCGCCCATCGCGGCGGAGGTGTAGTCGATGATCACTGTAGCGGACCCAGTGGGAGGTAGGTGGGCGCGAGTATCTCGATGTCGAGCGCGTCGACGAGCCAGCGCATGGTGCAGTCCGACGCGAATGCGAATGATACGGGGTTGTCCGGGTCTCGCGTGTGGATGAGTGAAAGCGGGTTATCCTCAAACATCGCGACGAGGTCTGCATCCGGATCTAAACTGTAAACAGATAGACAAGTCAATAAAGGTGAATGGTAAACACGAGATTGTGGGGGAACAAACCTGCTCGCATCGTGAAGGCTGCTCGCGTTCTGAATCACGCTGCGCCGGTACAAATGCAGGCTGGGGTTGAGACGAAGGAAAATAGGAAGGCGGATCCGCCGGAGAGGCAGGCCGTGGCTGAGATGGGCGGCGAGGCTGAGCAGTGAACATATTAAGCGTAGGCTCGGATGGTGGACGCTGAGGTGATGGTGGAGTGGAAACGTCTTCCGCACGTTCTAAACCAAGCTGCTCCGGTACAAACATAACCTGGGGTTGAGACGAAGCATGATAGGGAGGCGGATAGGCAGGCCATGCCTGAGATGGGCGCGGACGGGGTGGTGATGGCGGAGTAGTGGATGGCGGTACATTGGGCGTAGTAGAACGTATATATGGATCAGCCACGCGTTGAGGCGCCTGCGGACTCGAGACTGAGTTGACTGGATCATCTGGTGTCCTTGGCAACAACTGTTCGACAAAGTTGTTGCGTGAAGACGGTCCAGGCCCATCTCGATGGGTTGACGGAGGAGGAGCACGCGACGTTTGTCCCGATACTTGTTCGAGATTTTGATGCGGTGTTTCGGGTTGGAATTGGATGAGCGCAGGCGCCTGCTCTGCAATCTGTGGACTCGAGACTGAGTTGACTGGATCATCTGGTACCTCCAGTGCCTCAACAATCGGTCGAAAAGGTTGTGAAGCACATCAGCTTGTGTAGCCGGTCCAGGCCCGGTAGACGGAGACAACGTTTGTCCAGATATTTGAAGCCCGTTCGTCGAAGGAGGATCGGGTTGCAATTGTGGTGGTCGAGGAAGTGGGTTTTCGGCACGAAGTGGAGGTACACGGACGTTGACAGAAGGTACTCGAGTCCGCGTCCTAGGCAAATGTGACCTCTGGGTAAACTGCAATCCATATTGTTGCTGAACGACTTCGGGTTCAGGAGGCTGGCTCTCGCTACATAGGTTATTTAGTCTTTGTCATCCACGAATGCAGAGAGGGCTTACGAAGACACGGATGGCGACAGTCTGGGAGCGCTGACGTGTGATCTGGGTGAGCATTTAGATAGAAGGAAGCGGGAGCATAACACATTTATACAAACCTTGTGTTTGGGATTGGCTCAGAGTCAGTAAATTCTCCTGTGCCAGTAGCTTGATATGGTCTTCTCTGGCGTTCTATCCCGTTACTAGTACTGCAGAGAAAAATTAGCTCTTGCCAAATTATTTGATTAAGGAGCGCTACCTTGAGTTTGAATCGTCGTACGGCCTTCGTTCACGCTCGATTGGGGCAACCGGCGAAGCGATAGTCAATGTCGCAACGCGTCGCTGAGTGAATGTCCAGGATCTGACAGAAAGGTCAGTGAGGAAAGTGATGGAGGTTAGAAGGAAGCGCTTACTCCAGCTCTGACACCGCTGTTTTATAATCTTCGACGGACATTGACTGTCCTGACCATAGATCACTCGCAGATCCCGGTTGTGCTAAAAGAGTCAACGCGTTCCGACCTGGCAGCACGAGGAGCGTATTGAGGGCGCCCGCCGATGTTCGTTCCCTAAGTGCACTTGATAACGTTTTAAAACAGGTCGTCAGACAGAACTCACTGCAAGTGCGCCTTGACGTCCTGTATAACTCGGTCTCGAGCGTTTCCAAGGCGGGGTATCACAGTTCGTAAGATGACCTTGGTCGCGGCTGCGCTATAGAGAGCGCGAACCCGTGTGCTACGATACATTGTCAACAAGCATCGGAGTAAACAGGCGACGATATGCTTACTGTGCCACACTAGAGTCCGAATATTGCTTTACGATGCTGGACATCAACGTCACATACGGCCTCACGTCTTCATATGGCTTCGCAGCAAGCCTCTTTCGTTCCTCGTCCAAAATCTTCGTCCGCCGAGAAAATTCTCTTCGTTCCAGATTAGAGTCATGGGGAGTACCTTCTAGCAAGGACTGATATTGATCTCTGTAGTAAGACATGGCCCGTATAGAGGCTGCGGCCGTTCGAACGAGTTTGGTATGCACTGCCATGAGGTTTTGAGGGAGGGGAGGTGGAGGGTACATTCCTTGAGTCATGGTATGCGGAGAAAGAGGGCGCTAAGAGACGTATCAGATGAAAGGTGACGTATATACTTTGTGCTCGTGTTAAGCGCCGGTAGAAGCAAGATACGGGTGTTCCCAAAAGCGAGTAAATGTAATAGCCCTTCGTGTAGCAGAGTGTTGATTCACGCAATGTGAGCGTATTTAGCTGTTTAACTGCTTTTGACGGTGATGGCAGGACGCAAGCGATAATGGAGATCAAAAGCTGTTATCTTTGGAAAGTTATCTTATCTTATCTTTGCACTTGTTTTCGTCCGCCACAATTCTTTTGGCTATCTTCGCCAGAGTCAGAAATGACCGCTCTCCATGCCGTCTGCTAATCAAAAACAAAATCTGCTGACAATTAAGTACTCCAAATGACGATGGTCCGAGCGCTATTGTCGAGCACGTTCCATTGTTCCTTGTGGGTCTTTTTGACCCTGAACTGTGATCCCTTTGTCTTAAAAGCTCGGTAGCCACTCCTTTCCTTCCCGTTTCCTCGCTCAATAATGGCATCCGAACTCCCAGTCGAGCTCAAGCTCAAAATTATTGAATACCTCAGGTACGACAAAACCGCCGCTTCTACCAAAGGCCTCATCAGCCTTTGTCGTGTGTGGCGTGCTACCACGAGCACGATCCAGAATCACCTTTGGCGCACCCTGACGATCCCTGCGACGTGCGACCCCGGTCGGTCCATATCTAACCTCCAAAACGCCTTTCGCGGTCAAAATGCCAAAACGCTAATCAGCACAGTCGAGTGTATCGTGCTTGAAGATACGTCGGAAGGCCACGAGCTCTCAAAATCCCTCGCACAACCCCTCGCGTCGTTCCTGTACAATTTCTGCACACTCCAACGCCTGGAGCTCTCTGGTTTATCCCTCAACCTCATACCGCCCAAGAAAACCTTCCACCACGCCCTGAAGCGCATCGCTCTCTCCTCTCTCTCCATCACCGACTGCACGCTAAGCGTCCTAGACCTCTACGCCATCCTCAACTCGACCGCGCGCCACTTGAAGGCCCTCCGCCTCGCGGGGAACCATGTCGTGCTGGTGCGCCCCAAGTTCGGGTGGCACGCCGAGTATGGCGTGGATCTGGCGCTGCTGAAGGGGCTGAAGCTGGATGTGCTGGAACTGGGGATGAAGACAATGGGTGATCGGCGGCTGTATGAGGTTTTGGCAAAGGATGTGGATCCGCCGTTGGGAGGCGCGAGGAGGCTTATGTTGAGCTCGTGGGAGGTGGGGGACACGGAGACGATGTGGTGTTTGGTGGAGAAGCAGGGGATTGGGCATTTGGATTTGTTGGGGATGACGGGGCCGAGTATGTTTCTCCTTTCATTCGAGAGGATGTCACACTAAACGCTCACGCAGTTCACGGTGGTCTTGCTCCTCTCTCGTTATCGTCAATCAGGACTCTCGCTATTCCCATCTGGATGCACGACTGGGATATCGTCAAGCCACAGCTGAGCTGGTACATGGATACCTTTGCTCGTTCGAGCGAGCCCAACCTCCTTCGGTGTATCACACTCGACGTCTGTCTCCGTCTCACCACATCCGCCGCCACTCAGACTCCAAAGATCATTGGAGGAGATGAAGCAACGCTCCTGCACGCGGTCGATTGCGCATTGAGTACGTCGGGTGCTCAGCGTATCGAGTTGCGGTTACACGTTTGCAATGATTCACCGGAATCTGACTTGTTCGTGAAAAAGAGAATAAAGGATTATAGGGATTGGATACTTTTGTCGTGTTTCCCGTTCGTCGGGGAACGTCTGGAGAGTGTCGGCGAAGAGGAGGATCGAGAAGATGACCTGAATTTTGACGCGCGGCATTTTCAGTGGATCGACAACATTTACTAGTTTATGTTGAATTGCAGTGTTTATCAGGACCAGTCACTACTAGAGTGCATAGCGGTGTAGAATGTGATAACAACTGTTTCTTGGCATGAATGGCTGAGTAATTGTTAGTTATGAAGGCGCCGAGGGAGGGCTGAGAGGCGTACCATATTGGATCTATTCCGGTCGTTAGACCCAGCGAGACCTTTGAACGAGGATAGCCACGGCGCCCTACGAATTTAGGAAAGTCAACACCATCCGAACGAAGGACTGTTTACTTTGTGATAGTGCAGTCAGTATTACCAGAACTTGAAGGGCTCATGTAAAGTCTGAGCAATGTTTGGACGCGAGTGAATCAAGACGCTGACTGGGTCTGGGATGACTCTACAACGAACAAACATGCCGCGTAACCTTCAAGTCAGATTGCAAATGGTTGGAGTTCTAGACTGCGAGCATCTCCAGTTAACGTCGCATTTCATTCCGTTTCTTCCTGTGAGTAATAATAATAACTTGAGAAGAATATAAGTACAAATTGGAATACTAAGAGTACCTATAACTCGTCCTTAGGACGTGCCTCTGCGTCTTCAGCAGCAGGAGCCTCGTCATCAGAAGCCGCCGTTGCTTCCGCATCAGTAACAGTCGTACTAGCTTCAGTGTCGGAGTAGTCGTGGCGTCCGCCACGGGGGTACTTGCGCTCTCCTTCTTCTTCTTCACTTCTGGTACACCGAAGCCACCA
The DNA here is from genome assembly GCA_015501595.1 of Hymenopellis radicata. Taxonomy (NCBI): domain Eukaryota; kingdom Fungi; phylum Basidiomycota; class Agaricomycetes; order Agaricales; family Physalacriaceae; genus Hymenopellis; species Hymenopellis radicata. The sequence goes on along the minus strand of JADNRX010000250.1, from coordinate 36,935 downwards.
CCTCCACCATGGAAATCAGCACCGCCATTTTTAAGTGCCTCCTCAAAGTCGACCAGGTCCGCAAAACCGCCGTGCAGTAGTGCGAGGCGCTGAGCCTCCTGCTCCAACGCGATGGCTTCTTCCTCAGGCGTCAGGACTTCTTCTTGTACAACCGTCTCCTGGCCCGCCGCCTGTTCGACGAGAAGGTCTGAGAGGTACGTCGGTGACGACAATACGGAGTCGAAGAACGTTGAGAGAGCTTCGAGTTTGTTTATTCCTAAAGCGATGGAATTAGAAGAAATCTTACGACCAGCGAAGATAACTTACCCTTGTACCTGACACCCTGCTCCTGGCCAGGCGCATACACCAGCACCTTGCTCTCCTTCTTCTCGCCAGCCTCCATGCCCAGCGCCACACTGCTCTTTCCCTTCCTATCCCGATGCGACGCAAAGACAATCTGACCAGCATACTTGTTTGCGAGGGCCTTCCATAGCAACGGCACCTTCTTGTCCTTGGTCAACAGCAGCGCCCTAGGCACCGTTGTTTTGGCAGTATTCGCCGTAGATGTAATCCAATTCGACACCTCTTCTGCGTTGTAGAGCTTCTTTGGTGGATTCGGAACGCGGCGGGTAGCATAGTAGAAAAACGCGGAGGCGGTGCGCTCGCCTGAGTCATATGTCATGGGTGGGAGGGACGCGCCGCGAGGGAAGAGTTTGACGGTGGGGAATCCTTGGACGCCTTGGTCAGCACAGAGCCGCTTGTTGCCTGCATCGTCGCAGTCGACGGCGTAGGCAGGGATGAGTGGGTACAATCCAAGTGCGGCTTTAGCATATTCTGGTCCCATACGCTGGCAGTGCCCGCACCACGGCGCAACGAAACGCGACTAGCGAGGTTTCCTAAAAGCGCGTCAGGAAGAGCGATGTATGGATATACCAATCACGACTCACATTCCGCTTCATAGCCTTTTTAAAGCTTTTCGGATCCAGCATCTTCACCTGTGAGTCGGCCGGGAACACGCCTGCGCTCACAGCGGCCACCAGCGCGAGCACGTTTAAAAGCGTCCGTGTATACATCTTGTCTGGCGTATAGTGCGATCAAGGTAGATAACGCGTGTTTCGACGTTCCCGCTCGTCGGTCCAATGAGAAAGGAATCCAGTCAGCTTAAGTATGAAGCAAAGGGAAAAGCACGACGTGGACGTGCTTAAGGACTGCAGGGGCGCTGACGTGTCACCACGTCACGTGGGGATTCCGGCTCGGCAACTCGTCGGGGCGCGAATTCCCCGCGCCTGTGTGGGATGGCAAATTAGTTGGATGTCAATCTAATGCGACAAACAGGTTTCTTTTCTACCGTGAAGCTTTCACGTCTGAAAACGATTATCCCCGTCGTTGCCGCTGATGATGCCACCATCTTTCGCCGCGCTCTCAGGCCACGGTCAATGACCTCCTTGCCGCTAGTATACGGCGTTGTTGTCGATTGTCGGAAAGAGAAAGCAGAAGCCCGGTGCTATCGTGCTAGATGAGGAGAAATTGTTGATTGATTCTTTTTCGGCTCTTAACTCAAATGCCAGTAATCAATACCCCAATTATGTACTGTAGCGACCACCTTATAAACGAACATTGAATGCCTGTCTCCCCTTGTTGACCCAGGACCGCGACTAGAACGAACGGACACTACGCATCGTTAACGTACTGACTCCACTATCGCATTAGCTTAGGCTGTCTGCATAAGACACTCGATTCATGAAACCGAGCAGGCTTTGGAAGCCGTTGACATTCATCTTCAATTCATATCGACCTAATCCACCTGTGGAATCGTAGAAGTTTCCCTAAAGACCATCGAGTTTTTCAAGTCGTTCAAAGGCGCACCGACACAAAGCAACTATTCACTCGAACTACTACGCGCACACATCGACTGCCGAGAGATGTCAGCGACAAACTCTGCAATGTCTTTGATACCATGCGATGTGGAAGTCCAGTTGCGGTGTTTATTCTATGCCGCGATGTCTACGGTTAGTGCTGTATGTCTCCTAATTGTCTGAAACGAGAGATCTTATGAGCTGAGCATGATGCTCTCATTTGCGTCACCCGCCATGCGCCCAGAATTGGTGTGAATACCGAACATAGCCCACCCATTCATGCGTCGAAGGCTTCTATTGACTCCGGTCATTCACGACGAAGCACTCGTTCAATATGATGCACGTTCGTTGCCCGCACAGCCACGTCAAACTGCGCCGCGCCACACGGAACGGTCGCGCCATACCGAACAAATATAGCCAAGCCCTCGTCATCGCCTTATCCCCGCCTCGAATCGAGGGTGCCACATTCGCGGCGAACGAAGTCCGTTCGTTGACAGCGGTATCATTAAAATATCGAAACGCGTCAAGCAGATAAAACGTACACAAGTGTCCGATGAAATTGTCCAAGCAGTAACAAGAAAGCCCAATATGTGTGTCTATGTATGTATGTAAATGAAAAGTCTATGAAGGTGTGAAAGGAAGGGGGGTAGCAGTGAACGATAAAGCGATACATCTATACAGGGTTGGAAGTAGGTGTGGAGCAGTCTGGGCGTGGGCATGTCCATATTCATGTTCATGTTCGTGGCAATATGTTATCGATCGCGCGTGTGTGTGGCGTGGCCTAGGGATGCTACATGTCTAGATCCAAGCTAGTCTCAGCTAAGACCAACGTTCGCGGCGGTGAGGACACGTACCATATGCCATTCGTATCTTATCTACCCAGTCTCAAGCGTATGCTCGGCGAACTCAAACATCAGACGGGCCAGTACCTATGGAACGGAAAACAGCTCATCCATTAGTGCTAGCAAGAAAGACATAAAAAATAAAAATAAAAACTAACGAGCTGCCATCGCCCTCCTCGTTGGGGGAAGCGGCGGAAGGCCCGCGGCCATACGGCGGGCATTCGGGCCTAGAGGGGCGGCAGACACACTAGCAGCGACAACGACGAGCAGAGCGAAGATCGAAGTGAACAGCTTCATCGCGGAAAGAGGGCGAGACGCAGGCAAGAGGGTGGCAAGGGGAATCCACGCCCTCGTCTTTTTATATGCACAGCACCCTCCCCGGCTAAAGTCCCCAGGGACAATTTGCAAAACAGCATGCAAACGGGGTGGACGGATGGATATGCGTCATCGGAGGTAGGCTGTGATCTACACGCGAAATGCACCCCCGGCGTAATGTCTCCGCAAGGCGGAGAGGAATTCGTTATCGTTTGGATTAAGAGGAGGAGATGAGCGGTCGTCCTTCCCGACCGACGATGCTGAGTTATCGGTGATTAAGAAACGAAGCAGGAGGAGGTAAGACGCGATTCAATTATAGATCGGAGGATTGTGACCGCCATGCGTGCGAAGGGCGGAATAACAACAGTAAAGTTGCTGTATCTCCGATTGAGATGACGGCCATCGATTCTTGACGGGGATAATGAAAATTGTTCGGGTGAGGGAGAGACAGGAGGAATGTCATGGCTCAGTCTGAGTGAGGGACTCGGAGGCGGTTCCGGAATTCCCTGCTTATCGCCTGATGAAATAGACTCGTGGGTGTGTCTAATTGTATAGAGACGCCAGGAACTTTTGAGTTCATGGAGCTAGAAGAGTGCGAGGGTTGTGAGTGCATGAGGCGAAGGTGAACTGAGCACTGACGAGCCATTCTATGCCGCGCAGATCGTGGATGCGCGATAGGCGCGGCGCCCTAGAACCCACATATCGCACAATGCTCCGGAGTTGCTCCACTCCGAGAACGTAACCTACGAGAGGCGCTAAGATAGCTTAGCAAGTAGAACGGTACACACAAAGATCAAGACTTGCCATATCATACCGGTACCATAGAATACCGATAAGAGGTAAGCCAGAAAGAGATTCCAGTTGACAGCTTCGACTAGTGCGCATCAAGAATAAACGACGTGCTGTAATTGTTGTGGCCTCGTTCCAACTTCCTACCTGTCATCAAGCTAAGAAGGTAGATCCAGAACATCAGGATCTAACCCTTTTTTTTTTGGAAATTTAGGAAACGGTTCCAGTAATCGCGGTCAAAGTCGGGTTAGAATTCAGTGTAGCAGAAGGCGAAGTTTCTTTAATGCGTTGAGTAGCAGGTTCCGGAGGTGGAAGGTGGATGGAGAGGAACTAAAGAAGAGCAGAAGCAAGTGGAAATGAGATCAGTGTTTTCATACTCCGCTCTCGGCTTCACTGCGGAGTATCAAATCTAGGACCGGCATAAGTAGCTTGCGCCACGACATCAAATAGACCTACTTATCGCAGCTCTATGACAGGAAAATTACGAACAACTCAGATCGTCCCGTTTACTAAGAGAACGAGGGTGAGGGCCGGCGGTATAGGACAACAAGTTACAAGTTGTTCAGTTAGTTAACTCGTTACATCGTGTTACATATTATTCATGTCCGCGACGCGGGAAAGGAACGCCTGGCCAGAGGACCTTTATCACCAGGATAGGATGCGGCGCATCAACGGAGGTGCATTTCAGCATCATCTGTGCGTGCCGGCGCGCCACACGAGGGAGCCCGCCTGTTCGTCCTGCGTATTGACCTGAGTAAATACGTGTCGCACCATTCATAGAACATATCACTCACGAACGCAAAAGCTCCTGAAGATGGCGCATAAACCAGCGGCTGACAGACCCTGATGTCAGATGCACGAGCTTCCTCAGCTGCTCGAATTGTTGTAGACATTCCATAATCTAACAACGCCCTTGTGAGAGGTTTAAACATCAAGGGAGACACTGTCACAAACCTACGAGCTTGGCATTATTCCGACTGCGAGTGACTGCAGATGGTTATTTGAACGTTACCTACGAAACAGTTCAGGAACCTACCGAACCAGCTTAATTTTGTCCGCCTGAGACTTACAGAAACGACGTGGGTTCTGCGATTGATATTGCACCAGCCGCTTGTGAGGTTGGAGTTGAGTCCATGTCTCAATCTCTCTACCTTCTTCGCCCGAAAGCCACTCCTCTGACTTGACGATAACGACGCGTTCAAAGTGGTCGTCAAGGGCGCCGCCTGTGAGGAGGCCTGCGATGCTACAAATACACACCGTTAAGTGGTTCAACATACGAAAAAACGCACATACCTTCCTCCCCAGATAACTGACGTACCAGAGATCTTGGTCTTCCCGGATGTCCCAAGCAACCGAAGATCGTTTATACCCGTCTCGACCAAGAGAAGATATCGGCGTAGGACGCTTTCAACAAGGCGAACGCATAGAGCAGCGCGAGTGAGACCAGGAGGAAGCTTGGGGAATAAAAAAATGATGATTAAAGCAAGTTCACGACCCGTTAAATAGACCAATTTCGTCTTCAAGGTAGCCGAACAAGATCAAAAGTATCCACTTACTGGTTGCCTATCAGACGTACCTTGACATCGATTCGTCAGTCATCGGTGATAGTCCACTTCTATAGCCATCGAGCCTTCCGCCACACTCAACGTGGCAGGCGCCCGCCCAAAAGAGTAAAACGCATTCTCACTTCGTCAGACCGCATGCGGCATGACACATGAAATGAAATTCAGCAGTAGACCAGAATCCCTACTCACACGTCGAGCCAAGCCTGCACAGTGCACTGTAGCCGATACATATCGTTTCATTATACCTTACGGATAATGAACATAACGTTAACATAGCATAACATCGCACATCATCCTCAGAAGCACTAACCAGCGTGCTCCTGATTCCCGCCTCGATCTCCTTCGAGCGCTGCGGGACATGGCTCGTGGCCAAGCATCATAGGATTCTCCGAGCCGCCATCAAAGACGCTCATAGTTTTCCAGAGCCTCAGGCGTCAACAGCCTGCGTATTAGCCACCACATTCGGCTCGCCATTGCCATCCGCTTTCTCGTCGTCCTCATTCACCTCATTCTTAGGCTCATCTTCATCTTGCTTCTTTGCGTCACCCTCATCCTTTACAACCCTCAGCACCCCTTGGGCAAACTCCGTAAAAGCATCCTTCGATGTGAATCTGCCGCGCTGCAAATCTTCTTAAGAAAAGAAACAAATACGACGAGCTAGGGACAAACCTTGAAGGCGTATACGACAACTTCCTTCAGTGCCTGCGTCTTGTCCAGATCAGCGGAGCATTGTTGTGTCTCCTGGTCCTCCAAACACACCACGCGCAACACTCCGTCCTCGTCATCAAACGAGCACTTGACATGAGATGTGAGGCGGAGGTTCATCGTGACCTGCCACAACGGCTCGCGTCTGAATACTGGTCAAAGTCGCGTAAGGGTCGGAGCTAACATGATTAATTGAAAACTCACGTATCCTCTTCGTCGCCTTCTGCCTGGAGATCAGAACCTTTCCATGCCCGCCGATGGGCGAATTAAACTCCCTGGCGCCACGCTTCAGAAAGAGCTTCAAGCCCTTGAGCTCGCACGCGATCTCCTCGTCTTCCTCACCCGTCGAGGGTTTGACTGCTGGCGGAAGCGCAAGAGCCTCCACTGTCGTCTTCTGGTTACTTTCCCGGCGCTGGGCGCCAATGGCTTCTAGCCACGTCGCCGACGGGCCAGGGGACTTCAAACTTGAAGAAGAAAGCGAGGAGAATGCGGATGGCGATTGTGAGTAGGATGCGAAACCGCCGCCCAACTGGAAATGGCTGTTAGCATGGCAGAGTAACAAGGCTTAGGACATACAGCGGCGGTGCGTTGTGGTGTGGATATGGGATGAATAGCTCGAGCGGGCACCACCTAGTATGTAGTTCAGGACGACGAGGATCATATAATAGGACTTTACATTACCGGAGACGACGCTTTGATTTCCTGCACCTGTGCGGGAGGCGATTGCGGCTCAGATACAGGGTTGGCCTCGCGTGCGGGGATGGGGGTCGGCTGCCATGCGTACATATCAACATCGTGTTCATCGCCGAGCCCCATTCAGCAGCCATACCTCCTCCTGCTCCTTTGTGGGCTCTACTTCGGGTTCTGGGGACGCCGACGGAGTTCTGGTCCGCTTGTTCGGGTAGATGGCAGCGAGATTCTAGAGACATAGCATGTAAGGCAAAGTCTAGGAGGAGAGATATGACGGCGAACATGGGGATACTCGAGGGACTGTAGCGCGATGAGACTGTGTCCTTATCTTTAGGACTGAGACACTACTAACATTGTTGTTCTCGTCGTGAGCATGCATGCGCTTGCGTTTGAGGCTCGCCGTTGGGGATTGTGGTATCGGCGTTATCTGTTCTGCATCTAAGCTGGCCCTATGCATTGATGAGTTTCGGAAAAGCAAAAAACCAAGCTGCGAACCTGGACCAGCTGCGTCCGAAAGCGTACCCGGCGGCAACAGAAAGCGACATCCCGGCGACGGTAACAATGGGGAGTAAAGCAGCAGCAGACATGATAGATGCGGGGCGGGTATTTAAAGAGTAAGGACTAAGGGCGGCAGGAAACGAAGAGCCATCATGATATATTACACGGCCTCGTTGTTTTCGGTCCGGAACATGAGGCAAAATACCCACAACCCACGGTGGCCTCGTTGCAGAGGGTCGGCATATGGAGTGGCCAAAGCGCGGTGGCGACGTGCTGCGAGGCTTGAAAGATGGAGGTAGGAAGTAAGACGGATCGGGGAGGCGGATACAATGATCCGCCTCCTGATCGAAAAGGCCAGGGTTAGGGCTTACGCGTATTGCTTGAAAGTGGCCAGGTCAGGACGTTCAGGACGTTCAGTGAAGCTTCAATCAGAGAAATCCCCGGAGCATGTCTTTACTAATCAAAGAATGAGGCCCGCCAGTGGATATCTGGGATATTAATGGCTGAAACCTGCCTAGTTGAGAGCCTGTTAGTCCGGGATTGGGGTAAAATACACCTGAATCGACGTTGAGAAACTTGCGATAGAGACATTTACGGGGCAGCACATCTCAAAGCGAGAATGTGTGGTAACAAAGCTGTAAACAACACATCAATACAGTCCAGGTACAGATCAATCATCAGTCGTACGTGCATCATCCTCTGCTTCAGGGAGAGAATGGAGGAGGTTAATAGCTAGTGATAGGGAACTGTAGATGCGCAACAGTAAAAGCAAGCAACACGATGTGATGTGAGATAATGACACGGAGTCCCCACGACCACGCTTTCGCATTCAACGTTCATAGGACATCTGTGCGACTTTATATCGCCCATATCCTCCAGCGCGGTTACGGGAGCGGACACTAGGTGCCCCAAGACGCCCGGGCAGTGAAAGCTGATCACGAATGGCATATTGTTGTGGGTGCCGAGGCGGCCCTGTCTAGAATATTCTATAACCCGATTAGGAAGGCGATTTTCTCTACCACCATCTCTCGAATTTCTGTGAGCAGCAGAAGAACGCGCTGTCATTCGCCATTCCTTCACTAATATTGGACGATCTGGACCAATTCTGCGTCTCGAATCACCGAAAACTGGGTCTTCCGGAAAAACTCTGTGATCGTGCTGTGAATTATTTCATGAAACACGAGCTGTATATTCAGTGCGCGACCTTCAATTCCTTCAATCTATTGAACTCAACACCTTTTGAGCAGCTAAACTATAATTTTTGCCACCCACAACGATGACCGGCCAGTCCACTGCCCAATCCGACTCACAGTCTGCACGTCGACCCAAACGTCAGGTTGCATCACCGTCCATCTCAGTCAAAGTTAAACAAGAAAACTCCACGACCAAACTCTCTTCTGAATCTCCTCCCCCTCCCGGCTTTGGCTGGCAACACCCCGCGGAGCTGGACTACATTGACGCCTCATCCTGGCCGCAAGAGGACGTCATCCGTGAGCTCGTCACACATGCCATTTCCATACCCGGCCGGCCCGCCAGTCGTATGGAACAATGGTGCACCATCACCGACGCGGACGGGAACACGACGGTCATACCCGCAGCATATCGCATTCCGCTGCTTTTCGCGGCGCAGTTTCAGTGGTCCAGTCTTCAACTGGTGTTGGGCGTGGAAGATCCGATGTTGAGAGCGAAAGAGTGGGCGCAGTTCAAGTCCAGTATTATGCATATTTCCCGGGTATGTCAGGCCTTTCTTGCCGCAGCGAGGAAGGCGATGGAGGAGGGTTGGGGTATGAGCAGCAGAAAATGGCGGTGCGCAACGCTAGACAGGGTGTTGACACGTTATCGCATGCGATGGATGCTATCTACCCCGGAGCAGTTGAAGGAGTTCTACGATATTCATGGCGAGTTTCCTTATGAGCGGGACGTTCTTAAGTGTCGTAAGCCTTATTTCGTTTCTTGGGGGGTAAATATTGAACAATAGCTTATAGATTGGAAGGGAATTGCTGTCCAGGGATATAATGGCTTCAAAGTCTCTGATGCACGGATAACGGAGGGGGTCAGTGTCGAGCAGTTCATGGACGGTCTGAGAAAGATTGACGGCGATTGGATATGGAATACCGCTAAGCCTGGAATACCCGCTGCCACTTTCCTCGACGAGTGGCGGAAGACGGAAGAGTGGAGAGTTGAAGGCGACGTTGTAGCCATGGAGCCATCGCCGTTACCCGCGGCAACGGCGGCGACTTCTCCCCCACAGAATCCATCCGTACCTCAAGTGATCTATATTCCTCCCGCGCCGTCACCCCCAGCACTGAACGACGCTTCCCCGCCACCACCCTCACCCTCACCTGTCCCGACGACACGCCCCCATACCCCAGCTGTCACCGACTCTCTTAGTGCGCGATTATACCAAAACGACCCGCCGACATCGCGCAAGCGGCGTCGTCCTCCGGGGCAAGTTACTGGTGCAGAACCGCCGCCCAAGGCGGCTCGACCAGGTCCATTGACCTCTACTTCACCGTATACACCGGGGCTAGTAACAGCCTCCCCTCGTGCACCACCGTTGTCTCGTACAAGCACCCTCCCGTCACCGATGGCCATCTATAACCCTCCACCTCCTCCGACGCAGCAACAACTCGAGCTCCAACAGACTGTAAACACGCTTTTGGAGCTCATCAACACGTGTAATCCTGCAGTGTCACTAGATCGGCGATTAAATAGTCTGGAGGAGGATCTGGCGATGCTTCGACGGGAGCTCGACGGCGATGGGGACGAGGAGGGTTTGGTGATTCAGGGTACTGGGATGTTGAGACCGGTGGGAGATGGGTGTTCGACGCCGGTGAAGTTTTCGAGGAAGGGGTCACAGAGTAATTTGAATACTGTACAGTAATAAGGCGAGCTTCATGTATATCTAGGACGACGTGATGACGCCCAGCAACGATACCATTTCTTCACTCAGATCTTGTCTTGCCAATAAAAGTAAGGTATAGACAGCACCATGGGAATTGTCTTTTCCTCTGATAGCCCCCACCCTCTCTTTCACATAAATACCTTCCTAACCGAGAGCATCAGCAGCCGTTGAAGTATCAAGACCAGCAGTTGAGATTAAGCCTTTCCTTCAGCCGATCATCTGGCCATTCTACCTGGCCTAGCATAGTTAAATAGTAGGCCCAGTTTAATAGCATTTATGGTACTTTTTCTGCTGCCAATCTTCCGCTGGCATTATAGTCACTCATCATCAATGAGATTTCTGCTTTACGTCTGTCCTGAGACGCTCGGCAGGATCTATACGCACCGCTTCCGCCATATCGAGCTCGAAAACCAATTCCATCTTTCCACTCGCAACCTTGATGTTCTGCTCTCCGGTCAGAAGTGTTTATGGAAGACACAAGAGCAAGTGGTGGGGCATAATGACACATATATTACTTCGTCTGACTGTAGAAACGAGGTAGTAATTCGCTTTGTGTCAACTTCGACTTCTCTCGAAACGTGTCTCACGGAGGTATGGAAGACAAGACCGCGTTTTTCTCACGGTTGCTTTTTACCATCCGCTGTCATGATGTTTGTTTGAACCTGACCCTCGCCGGCGCAGACGTGAACTATCATCGACACGACAGGTACAGACCTATTCTCTGTGTCCAGTGGCTTTGTGTGGAGGACGGCGAAATAGGTTAGGCCAAATCGTTTTGTTGAAAATTTCCTGTAGTGAATATCGCAGATGCTTTGCAGCTAGTCGATCTATCGCTGCATTCTGCGCTGCCTATTGTGTGCCCTGAAGTAAAATCAGACAAGAGAAAGGTGAGTTACCCCGTCTTTCTCGCTTCTTATTGTTCACACATCACTCAGTTCCGCTGGTGATGCTCCGATCGACCTTCCTTCTAACGCCCATCTTCATTCGGCTTTTTATCTTGTGCGAATCATAGCACGCCTCGTTATACTACTGTTTTGGCATTTCCGAGTCTTCTTATCGACACGCGCCCTTCGGCTGCCGTCTGCCGACTTCAGATTGAGGCTCCCTCGTTGCACCACCCATTTCCGCCATCATGCCCGTCGCTGCGTATGATCATGATTCCCCCGCTACGACAGACGACATAGCTACAGATGATAACTATTACTTCCCTGGCATGGGCGCCATTCCTTCGCGCACCACTACTCGTGGTCTTTGGGAGAAGAACAAAGTCGTGCCCATTTCTATCGACGAGCATAGAAAGTCTATATATCGGGGGACGCCAGGCGCTATGGGTCAGAGCCAGGACATGGGCATTCAAGCTTATGAGCGTGCTGCATCTTCGTTATCCAATAGGCTTAACGCCCACGTCGTAAGCCGCTGGCTTAAATTCTCAGCACACTTCTTAAATAATGCCTCTAGACTGACGAGGACATTTCGGGTCATAGAAGGCGGAACGGCCTGATCCACACCTCTTCTCAATCAACCACTCGTTCAAAGCGCTACAGCTCTCGGCAAACTTCCTCTCCAGTGATTGCTTCTGGATCTCAGCTTATCGAAGATGACGAAGTCTCTCATCGCTCTCAGGACCATCAACAAGTAAGCTTCTCAGATTCATTTAGCAGCACCTTTCCTGAATATCAATTAATAGTCAATACATACGCGGCCAGCAAGCCTGGCGAGCTCGAGTTCGTCCCGTTCATACAAGGCTGGGTCCATTTCCTCGGCGAAATCAACGCCCACTCTCAGGCGGAAGACTGCGTTTCGGCGACTCCCTTCTATGGACGAAGAGGTCGCATCACCGGACATCCCTACACGCAAGGGGAGTACGGGTTCTCAATCAAACAAGCTAAGGAAGGCTCCACCGTCACGGTCTTCGGCCCAAGTATGTGTTCTTCTCCATTCCGCCCGCGTATGCTTGATAGAATTCTAGATGAACTGGGGAGACAACGAGTGGGAGGTTGTAACCGAAGAAATGCGGGACGAGGCTGAACGCGCCACCCAGACGAGCGAGCATCGATCGCATCATGGTAGTATTCGTACGTCGCGTTGTTCGTGCCACTGCACTGTACTTACGTTTACTGCCTCAGGTGATATAGAGCTGACCCCATCTTTACATTCTATAGATAATCATGGTGCGCGTGGTAAATGTTTTCATGCCCTTGTCTGCTACTGACAATTGCTTCACAGGTTCACGCACGCCGTCTGTCATGACAGGCGCTTCTCATCGGAACGGCTTGAACGACTTCGACCGGCTGAGCATAGCGAACTCGCACACTGGCTCGATGCAGACGTTCTCCACCACAGCCACGGATTCTCCAAAACCGCTACGACAGATGTTGGTACCAACGCGCTGCATTGAGGAGTTCTTGGCACGAGCACAAGCCAATACGGCCAAGGATATCGAGACCTTGGCGACGTTGCTTGGGGTGAAGGAAAGGATCAGGGATGTGCATGGAAAGCGGACTGTTTATCGGGTTACAACGGTCTTCATCCCTCAGCAAGAAGGGAAGTCGGATCAATGTGCGTCGACAGAGGCCGGTGATGCTGAACTTGTCGAGTACGTATTCAAGCATGGCCTCAAACAGCTTGGGTGGATTCATACACATCCTTCCTGGGGATGTAAGTGCTCGCTTTCGTCCTTTTCCTGCATCTATGAATATATCGACCAACAGGTTTCATGTCGTCCGTCGACCTTCATAACGCCCTTGGATTCCAACTTGATCTTCCGGAAAGTATATCCATTGTGTGTTCCCGGATCGAGGACAAGTGTGTTATCCTTGTGTTTCCTAGTACTGCTAACGAGCATGCGGCTTCAGGGCTAACGGGATCTTTCGTGTTACGGTCCCAGAAGGCATCGAGGAACTGCTCAACTGCGACAGGACTGGGTTCCACTCGCATCCAGACAAGCTGTTTGAAGAGGTTACCGATGGGAGCGTGGTCTTTGTGGATGGACCGTTGACGGTCGTCGATTGTAGACCTAGTCGTAAATAAAAGGGCCACCTCATGGTGCGCAATGACCTCGTAATTTTGACAGCCTGTACGCATATAATAATACAACAGTAATTAAGGATACAAGCGTGAATTGGAGGGTCCATTGTCTATGGTCATTACTATGTTCAAGTAAAACCCAATTAACTAAGCTACCGAGAGTGATAGTTAGGAGGAGCATAGAGACGATATGGACATCTTTGAGATTGCATGGTTAAGCGGAGAATGGCTTTTCTTTCGGGAGTGATGTTCGCAGGTAGAAAGCAACGCTGCTTCGAAGGTGGAGGATAGTTTGAGGGTGCTGCCTGACACGATGATCAGGATGCATGAGAAAGCTGACACTCGCCGAGAACGTCTCGGGTTGATATCTGGACCTAAACTTGAAGCCACAACCACCAGACGTGCATCGCCTCGTCAACAAATAATTCGAATCCGAGTCCACTCAAGAATTCAAATTCGAGACGGGAGATCTCTGAGGTTTTGAAACCAGAAACGGTTTATTTGCGTATGGTTTGCTATCGTCCTCCTAAGCAATGTATTAGAGGAGACATGCATCATACGTACTGCTCGAGGAATTTGTGGCTGTCATGACGGCAACCACAGCCATTCCATACTTGATTCCTGGTTTATCACCCACACCCTGAGATCCCAGCGCCCGAACTTGTAAGCGCCAGAGGTAATTCAGTGCGAGCATGACTACCGGCGAAGACGGACGGATATTTTCGAACACTCTGTGAATGAAATGGGCAAATTGCGGTGAGGCTATGCATAGCGAAGAGTTCGGACTGATAGAGCAGGTAAGTCTAGGTTTAGCAATGAGGGAAGATGCAGCGGGAAAGAAGAGTGGGACGATGACGATACGAGTACGAATACAGGTGAGAACCAGGTGAGGCAAATGATAACGCTAACGTTCTTGACAATGACACGAATCGCGGGCGATTCAACAGAAGGAAACACGCTGGGCATTGCCAAGCCAGCCTCGTGTACGGCCCCGTCAGTCTGATCATTCTGGTAAGGATTGTCCCCAGAGCTTTTTGCAACCGCCTCAAAGGAACGGGTGTTTTCTGGGCTGCGAAAACTAAATTACCTCTTAGACGAATAGAGCTCTCTAACGCCGTCGTCCAAGTCATCTTAAACGTCAAGGACAGATCTGACGACGATCGCGCCCAAACGTCAAGACACAATGTCTGTCGCACCGAACCAGAACCGAGGGCGGTGGCCACCGCATGCTCCACATTAGGGCGCAATCGCTTGGGAACGCGTTTGGGAGATGAAGGGGAGGGTGAATGAGTTGTCATGTAACACGCGACGTGAACACATAAATAACGCGCGCGCAGAGAGCGACGCGTCTTATAAATGATTAGCACAATGATGGGGGTGAAGGTGCGTGAGTCGTGAGGGGCTTTTGTTAGACCAAAAAGGTAACGGCCCCTTTCCGGCACCTCGGCAAGAAAGGTCCAAACCTTCTCTTGACGTTCACCATCCATGTCGATTTGTGTGATTCTCTTACCCTTCACATCCCTGCTTTCTGTACAGCCAGTGTACAGCAGAATTCCTGTCAGGCGCGGTACGCAAAAGAAGGCCGGCAATCCTCGCTTTAATATCCTACTTTCTGTTGATTCACGCGGTTGTTCTCTGTTTGCAAGTCTATGATGCATGCTCTCTGTTACTGGTGCTTTAGTTACTTGTAGGCCCGAGTGATATGGAGTCGCTCTATTCATTTTTAGAGTCTCTACCGTTTGCCTGAGTGACTGTGTACTGAGGAGGAGGACGAAAATTTGATCAACAAACCCGCACACGCTTCGTCATCTGGGGATTCCACGTTCAACGTCCATGAAGTGACTGCCACCCTGGCTCCGTAATTCTGTGCTGTCCTTCGATATTAATCTTCCCTTTCACAACGTCTAGAGTAAGTATTCCTGGCCGCCAGTGTTTATACATGGTATCGGAGAGCCTGATGACATGAAGGAGGCTTGAGTACGTCTGTGTACATGATTGACAGCTACGCATTCGTTCAACCTTTATTGTATTAGCTATATAGTTCGACCAATGTCTTCGGATGATCTTCGGTTCGGTCCGGACGCTACGCATAGCCGGACCGTCTGACTCATTCCACCTTTCGCCCTCTCCAGAACCTCTCATTCGCCCACTCTTGACTCTACTTACGTGGAATTCGGAACTCTCCCTTGAGTGCCGAGACACCCGCGACACTCAGCTGCCGTCTTTTCCACGTTTCTTTCTATATCGCTAGCTCTGGCGTCTATCTTTGCGTATTCTTTCCGTTCCACGCGGCAAGGATCTAGTTCTCGCGCTTGCACGTGTCGAAGTCTTCCCCCGAAAGCCAGCATCGAACATTCATTTGGCTCGCCAGCCAGCCAATCATATTTCCCGTTGGACTTGCCCCATCTTCCCGCGTCCAGGCGTTTCATCTAGTCAACTTCCACCGCGCATTACAAGCTTAGCTAGGCGTTGATAAGGATACAATTCTCCGTATGTGGCCGGAAACGTCAATTGGCTGACTGCGGTGAGCGTAATCCCACACGACGTATTGCCCCATCAGCGGTTGTTCTATGCTCATGTGAGGCATGTGTCGTCGACCTGTTATTTCGGTAAATCGCATGTTTCGGTGGAAAGGCTACACCTTTTGTTCTCGCCACTTGCTCCGTGTGTCCGGATTTTCCTCAAGTAAAGCGCGCCTCCGACTTCAGCGTTAATCGTTGATGGATCCACTGTGTGTCCTATCCGGCAGGGACGGGATACTTTCCGAAGACGAAGGACAAGGACAGATAGAGGGTAAATCTCCTGCTCCTAGAATCACGCATCTTTCAATCGTCCGATTCTTGATAAGGGCACTCGTGTATACATGTAAGTGTGCACTTGACGACGGAGCATCCAATCATATGGGGTAAAAGAAGCGTGTTAGCGTTCGTCCTTGCTAATCATGCTGGCTGATCCCGAACTTGTCCGCTTCGAGGGAACCAAAATTGCCACCATGGGCGGACATGTGCAATACATCTGTATATAGCTCTACCAATACGACTAATTTGGGCATGGACACGGAAGCCTGATGTCTTCGCCACGGTCATGAGTACCCCCACGTGCAGGGAAAGCGGGAAGACAAAAGCGGTCTGGGTGTCCTGAGGACTTCTTCCATACGGTTTCTCACATCGTACCATTCCCACCCCGTCTTACGGTCTCACCTTTAAGCTAGCTTCACTCGGTTGCCTCTACCTGCCGTTGGAGTTCACGGCTAATGCTGCAGATCTCCTACAAAGTACTAATACGGTTTGTCAACTCAGTCAGCGCGCCACAAAGTTTGAAACCAACCTGGCTGTGCGCCCAGCCATTTGAGAGGGACCAGCCCACATGTCATTTCCTTTTAGTCGCACGTCCTGTCTTTCCGGAACAATGCATCATCGGACGACCCTGTACACTTCTTGCTGTCCTGTACACTTCTCGCTTTCTTGTCTTCCGCCGATTGTTCAGGGATTCGGAGTAGAATCAGATATATCTATACACACACAGGAACACGATCTATACCTTAGTTCTACATACAAAAAGGTGGCAACAATAAAAAAGACAATAGGGAGGTAGTACAAGACATAGTATGCGATACAAGGGTTCATAGCGGAAGAGTAGCAAGCATATGGCGCGTGTCAAACGCGAGACAGGTCAATACATGTATCCGACCTGTTGGCTAGGCTGCCGGTAGCGCTCCCAATGTTGGGGCTCATACACCTGGTTGGTTGTCGCCCAATGTTGGTCTGCCGGGCCAGCCAAATCGAAACTGGATTGCGGCAGGGTAGGTTGTGGGTACTCGTACCCACTCTCGCTTGCGCTCGAGAACGGTGACGAAATATTTGAGTCGTATGGAGATTGAGGCGGGAATGCGAGAAGCGCGTCCTCTGGGAACGTCGATGAGGAATATGCGGGGGATGGATATGGGGACGAGAGTGATCCCCAGGTGTGCATGTCAAAGGAAACGTCCGACTTGTGGTGGGAAGATGTATGTGAGAATGGACCATCGGGGATGCTCATGCTTGGTGTTATGGGAGACACGCTAGCAGAACTAGATGTCGACGACGTGCTTTTGGACGGGCGGCGAGTGCGATCAGAGTTGAAACGTGTAATGGAGTTGTATCTAAAGAGCAGACATGAGCATGACGCGGAAGGAGAAGGGGTGTGTCGTCTGACCTGTTCTTCGCGCTAAGGCCAGTCCTTCCAGGGAAGTATGTCTTGACGATCTTCGTCCATAGCTTCCCGTGCTCGTTCACGGCGCTAATCAGCATGGCATCGCTTTCGGGAGTCCAACTTGTGCGATCAATGGAGGGATTCAAGGTGTCCGTCCAGCGTTTAGCGCATTCTAAAGTGGTGTAAGCACGGTGCATAATGGCGACTGCGCGGAAAGACCTACGATCGCTATTACGCGTTCCAACCAAACTGGCGACCATACTCCAGCGCGTACCATAACGCTCGATGGCCTTCACAAGCCTCTCGTCCTCGTCCGGCGCCCAGCCACCTTTTACGACGTCGCTGGCCATTTTGGCAAACCAACGTTTACGGCAGTCTTTGTTGGTCCGGTCGGGGACATGCTTGGCGATGGCATGCCACTTGGATGGGTTCTGCGTGTTTGGATCCTCTATGGAACGTGATGAGACGAGATACAGCGCAACAGCAAGCGACAAACCTTTCGCGACGGCCTCGCGGAGAAGCTGGTCTTCTTTAGCAGTCCAAGAGCGACGTTCCCGGGATAGCATAGTGATAAGGGATGACGAGGTCGTTTGTGGCTGTCGCGGGTTATTGTCCAGTGTGAGTACCGGGGTTGGCCTCTGTCCAGTCCTCCTCGTTCGCTCTTAAATAACCCCAATCAGGGCTCTGGCCAACATAGAGATCTGAGATCCATCACCGGACATGTTTGTCCATTTCCGAGCCATCAGCGACCGAGGCGATAATTGGTCCTTTTCGAAAATGAGTATATGGGGATAACCAAGCGTGACATTGAGGACGATTAAAGAGGGCTCCCACGACAGCCTTCGCCTGAACGGTAAGTACCCAACGGTCCCAACCCTTCCAATTTGGGCGATAATCTGATGGATGCCGAGGGCTGACTACCCTCCTATACCATCGCAAGGACCACGAAACACTCTCGCTTGCCAGCCGCAGCTTCAATCTCGAAGTAAGACATGAAGTCAGCTTTGGCGGTATTGTAGAAACAGCCTCGGTGCCTGAACGTGCACCTCGAGCAATGACGCACCGCATATGCCCCGCCATCGGCGTCGCAGGGGCGCTATGACCTGTAAGCAGCACTATTTTTGTACCTGGGACGAGACTTGCCGCTCAATCCAGAGTGTATCTCGCTCGAGGAATGTGGAACAGACCATGACAGAAACATGGAGATTATGTCCACGGACCCAAACGTCAGCATTGCGGTGGGAGGTTTGAATGCGCATGATTATCTGGCGGTCACGGTAACCCAAATCGACTAGGGTATCTCTACGCGGCCCGATTCGATATTGACCTTGAAGGGTTGGGTAATTTGTATGATATCCAAAAACCAGACGAAAGGATTGAATGTACATCCCTTAGTTGGTATCGCATGGGATCGATGAGGAACGCACGTTCTGAGCCGCCGTGAGCCCAGCACGGGGGAGCGGGAGCCTATGCTGGACGAGTATCCAACGTGTGCAGCGGCAGCGCCGTAGTTTCAGCTCTCAGTACAGGCATACCTCTAAGCGATGTGAGATCCTCGGCGCGCGATCAGATTGGCCTCGGAGCGCGAGAGATTAAGCTCCGATTCAATTTTGATGATAGACGAGAATAGAATACAACATCACAGCATGGGCGCCAGCGCGTTGTGCACATTGTGAATGTACAGCGGGCGCGTCACTAGACGTGTCGTAAAGACAATTGTGACGTTAGAACGGAACACTGTAAGCACAGAGGGAAGGCAGGCGATAATAACCCGTGAAAGACGAGGTTCAGATTGAAATTCGCGTCCCGAAGTTGCACTCTCATGCCAACTATCAAGTTGAACTATGTTATGCACAGCCACGCAAGTAGAAGATAGACACAATGTACCCCCTTTTGATGGCGGATCTCGAAGAGAGGGGCCTGCATAGGTGCTTGTTTTGCTTTGAGGACGAATTACACAGAGTAGCCGACCCAGTCCCGACGGAGTACATCCCGGCGATTCTCGCACAGGAACGCTGAAGAGAAAATTTGAAAACAGGAGGCTGAGCTTCTCTGAGAGGCGACGTATATGGTGTCGTTAACGTGCGGAAGCAAAGTTGTAATGGACACGTGCTCTGTCAACGGCTCGAGGTTCGATTCCCGCTACCTGCACTAGAAATCGTCGCAAGAGTTCGAAATCCTGGAGGAGCTTCAGGCGGTACTAGTACATCTATCCGTGCAAATGAGCATATTATTTATGAACATGATATTGCAACAGCCTCTTGCAACCAGGACCAAGCCTTTTGTAAGACAATTACAGATAAATGAGCTCCACCCTCGCGAATGTCTCACATTGGCGGTCAGTTAGCCTGAGTTTGGGTTTGACTTGGTCTCCTCAGCGCTCTGGCAACACTGTAATGTCGGCTCCCGGAGTGTAGATGTGGCGGGGTCATATCCTATCACAGGCAATGCGAGGAGCCAGGTAGATTAAAGCGAGCAAGGGTCGGGTAGATAATTAGACGGCGGAGTAAAGGTCGCTGGAGCCAGGTTCGCCAAGATTCTACGCCCTGGATAGTTGTTCCTTGCACGCCTCACCACGGCCGGTCTTTCAACAAAAGAGACATGCACCAGTGAACGAGAGGTCATTGCTTCCGTCCAAGTCCTGGCGTCTCGCGATATGAGTAACACTGAAACGCTCATGTTGAGCAGAGGCCTTGGTCGGGGGCTCGGGAATGGTATGCGCGCCGCTGGCCAACGCGCGCATCACAACGTCGCAAAAGACGATCGTGAAGAGGCCCACGACAAGGGTTGTTACAGACGTACGAATCAGAAAATCCTTTCCAGATGAGTGTAAGCAACATTTGGCGATGAAACGCGCATCCCACCGTGCCTTCAACCGGTATGGGACGCGTGATTGCACCTATTGAGATTTGTTGCACTCGCTCGGCACAAGGTAACCTCAGTGCCAGTCGGACAAGTGGAGAAGTGTGTCACCGGAGCGCTCTCTCTTACCGCCCACAGTGAGACGCAGTTGAGACAGCCTACGGCGGTAACCGTGATGAGTATGGAGAGATTCACGTCTTCTACTTGACATCGAGAAACGAGAAAATGGGATCAGACACGGAAGCACAGTCTCGAATCACGTGAGGCTCACTTTGATTTTCGCCAAATCAAATGACTTATCATTCTACAGCCATCGGGACGGCAGAGCGGACTCTGGTGTTTTGAACTCTCTCCTTAGGGATGTTAATTGAAGTAAATTAAGTGGCGTACTGCCGGTAATGGGCTTAGAAGGCAAGCGATTACCTGGACATGTAGGCTCGCTCACACGCGAAGGGGACACGGCTAAAATGGTTAAATGTAGTGAATAACACGTGAAGGAAGAAGGGAAGGAAAACAGTATCCTAATATGGACTTGAACGTCCACCAAGTATGCGAGTACGTGTAGCCACTTCACCATGAGGGCTTGATCATTTCTCCCTCTGTCCACGTGGGTTCCCGTGACGATCACGGTCTGTTTTGGTTTCGTACCTTCATGACCGACGGAGAGTTTCTGTATCTCTCCGGTACCTCCAGCCGTGACACGGACGTCTTCTGGACTTGTCTTCGACTCGCACGGACACCAGGCTCAACAGGAATAGTAAAGGACGCCGCGATCGTATCATCCCTTCGGCCCTCGGTTACTTGGCTATGAATGGACTGCACTTGCGATAAACATCTCCATTCACGCAGCCAGCTGCCAGTCTTGGTTTAGTCCATTCAACATGCGGCGCGGTCGCCCTTCCTTTGGTCGGCGTCTTGCTGATGAGGGTACTTGGCTATTAGCCGATGCATACACACCTGCATTTACACACTCGCCTAGGCCTCCCGAGGAGCGCGTGGTACGTTCTACGTTCAGTACCATTAAATTCGTGCGCTAACCTCCTGGTGTAGGGGCTTCTGTGATGTCAGCGGGTTACGGTAGACCATAGCATGGCCGCTCACCCGTCCCTTAGCCTTTCAAGTTCGATATTGCCGGTAAGCATATGCTTTGTATGGTGTCATTAGATTGCACTGAAATGAATCCCGACAAGTCGTCGCGTGAAGGCACGAGGTTTTATGTCGTAGATATACACTATAAACTCAGTCTGAGCTTAATGCCTCCACGGGCCTAGTCGTTTCCGGACTCGTGTATACTGCGGTGAACAGATGGTGAGTATTCATGCCTTAGCCATAATACATTTCCGTTTTGAATTCTGTTATCCGGCTTCCTACATGCTTCCGAACATATCTTGACTTCGAGACGGAGAAGGACGACTTCCAGTGACCCAGACCGGCTGTTCGGTGGGCGTAGCGTTACACGAATGGCTTGCCGATCAGACTGAGGACGTCAACGAACAACAGCAAGTATTAGTGGCCGAATGTGATGTCGCATTCGGAGATTGAAACCAGTCTTGGACATCATTGACAAGTACTCAAGCGCCTCGCCTAATCTTAACGTTTCTATACACTGACATTCATACAATCGATGGGAATAGCTCAATGCAATGTCATTGTCAGGGTGTTGATACCTGATCGAGGTTACTGGCTCGGTAAGTAATATGATCGCCGGATCTTGGCACCTATCCCCCATCATCAACGTGTAAACAAAGTCAACGATGGCCCTGCTCGAAGTCTGACATTCAATCGAGCGGATATGGCCTATCTAGCCTTTGACTGAACAACATGGGAACATTCGTTGAAGCTGCCGGGACATGCCCGATAAAGACTGCTTAAAAAGTCTTTCTGGCAGTTAACCTGAAGGTACGTAAGACCGTGACTTTTACTGCCAATACTGCCACGTTCCTAGCGCAATACTTTTTTTCTACGCTCGTGACCGCTAAATCCGCAGGGGAACATGCTGCCGACGGGTATTTGTTCGAACAGTCATGGCGTTAGTAGGCCTCGGATACTTAACTGAACGCCCATTGTGAGGTCCTCCTGGCCTAACCTGTCCGAATCTCACGGACATGATGACGCCCGCGGATGCTCTATGGGCTCATTCGGCTGGTCTACACAGGCGGAAATTAGCAGGTACCACGTTACTGGGCGGACAGGCAGTATCCGCCCATCTTATCTTTTTCTGGATTATAAATATTGTTTGTCACTCTCTTCAGAATCTATGTTCTTTCACTGACGAGTCGGTTCAGAGGTTGGGCATCGCTGGGCTTTGCAAATCATTCCATATCGTCAAGTGCGCCCTTTTTTTGAACACGAACATGCTGCGTACTTACACGGTACCTATAGTTGGTTGATCAGACAACGAATTCAGTTGTTCCATTCACACCATCATTATGGCAAGGCGGCTACTAGATTGTCGAGCCACACATCCCGCCTCAACACCAACGTCCGTCCCGCACTAGTCCTTTCGCAAGGTCACGCCCACAATTCATTTCTAATTATGCGCTTTGCGTGTCGTTTCATGCGGCGACCCATGGATTCACCGCCATTTTTCTCTCCCCCGCCTTCCTTCCCCCGCATCCCGTCAATGGTGTATTTCTGGACCACGATAATATACAGACTATTCTTATCAGCCGCCCAAGAAGAACTAGCGTAGAGCCCTCGAAGCGCCAACAACTCCACAGGCCAGCTTTGAGCTCGTCCCCGAATCAAAGTCCGACTCCGTTGTTCACGAAATCTGTCACATCATAAGCTCGCTGTAACGTTGTCAGCGATGCCTTATCCGACGATTTTTTTCTCCCAGCCACGCCGGAATCCCTCCGTTGCTTGTATGTTCGGCTCATCCGCACCTTGCTCGTTTCCGAGTCTGTTGTGTGAGGATTTACGCGCTTATTAGACTGTTCGCCGACCCAAATGCTTCCTCCTTCTCTACGCGCATCACCACTATATCTTTCCCATCTGTCATAAAACACCTGGCCGATCTGATCGCCTACGCACCGTCTTGATACAGCATCATCACCCAGCAGCGTACAAGCAGCATGATGCTCGCTGAGTATGGCATGATGCCCCTCTAACGTGTTGAGGCGTTCTCAGCGGTCTTGTCTTGTCTGCCGGACAGTTCCATGCTGCTACAGCCCTGTCCGCTCGAAGCCGCGATGTCGTAAGTGCCACGACCTGGACAAGCAGCGCGGCAGAGATGTGTATTCGAAGTCTGTAACGACACCTCTTATGATCATGTGCCGCCCTTTGCGCAGTCATACGCTCGCGCAACACTTGCGAATAGTATTACACTGTACAATCGAGTGCGTTGTCCCCCTTTGGTCTGTATTGTACGCGTTATCGATTTACGACAGGTCTCGTCACACGGCATGTCTTGGAATGCCGTCGGGCACCCGTTTCATTCCGGCTGTGCACCTGTAGGCCGTCCCCAAATCCCCACGATGTATATGCCTCTCCATGCGCTGTGGTTATGGCGGGCCGTGCGGAAACCCCACTGGGACCGCCAAGGACGAGATAGTTTTAGCCCCAACTCATACCCATACTTGCGCGTTAGGCGCTGCGATTCCGTGTAGCTGGAGGGTTTTCCGGTGAACTAATTAACTCCAGTCTCGCTCCGTCAAGGAGACTTCTTGTTTGAATGCCGGACTCTTCTCAGCCGGTCAACTTAGGTACTCCCTGAGTTGACTTGTTCATCATGTAGTATTGATTTACTTATCGTTCTCCCCCCAGATTTACACCTGACTTGATGTGACATGATCGTTGCTTTCGCGAAGTCTCCGACCCTTTCCCGCCCTCTTCACTCGTCGCTCTGCTTCACCCAATTGAAAAATGTCAGTGGCGTCTTTGAAACCTGAGTCCACCCCCGTGCTTTATGTCCTCTCAGGTTATCATCTCCGCAAATTTGTAGTTGAAAGCCTCATATAGGTCCACCGGTCCTTATATTGGATAGAGATACCAGCGGATAAAAGTAGCAGACTTATTGCCGTTCTTAAACATCCGATGTTGAACGTGCCATTTCGAAACGCCCTCCCAAGAGTGATGCGCTACACGGGTGAGGTGAAGGGACATGCATCGATTGAGATGCTCATCGCCTTCTAAAGAACGCTCCTTCGGGCGCCCTCCTCGTCGCGTCGCCGTCATTGGCCCCTCCTCTTCAGGCGTACAAAACGCGACCCTCGTTGTACGCCCTTGACACATGCCGCTGAATGTTATCGACATGCCAGCTCCTGCTTCTCCCGAACGTGACACTGTCTCTCAAACACTGCATATAGCAATGTAACTGCATATAGCAGCGTAGCTGCACTGTCCGAGTAACGCGAGATATGGATGTTTTATGATTGCTGCATCACGGGCGCTAATTACGATTCAAGATTACTATTCTAGGGATGACTGTATCCCTCCTTTCATTGCCTGTGTACGCACGAACATGCTTACTTTTGTCTTTTCGGGACATCCCTTGATCAGGACAATCACGATAGTCTTTCCAGGGCGGGATTGATATGCCTCCTCGGGGGATCTGTAATGCGGATGGTCGGCCATGCTACTGAAACAAGGAACTTTCTCCCACTGCTTGACCAACTGCGCTCACTTGTAGTCGAGATACAGCAAGACGACTTTGTTCAGGCGATGTGGCTTTACCCTTTCTATATCCGTCTTAGTCTTACCTTCGGCAGACTGACTACCTTTTACCAGTGAAATTATAGAAGAGTTCTCATGAACGCGCTATCAGGATGCGTCGATTTCAAAGATGGTTTCTTCCTCGTGCTCAGGACTGGTCTTATGAACCTGTTTATCCTCCGGGACACAGCGCACGTTCGCCTAAACCTCAAAAACGTCTTCCCGACTTTTCATTAGATGACTGGTGGCGACTTCAACCAGCGCGGGGAACTTTCAGCCAGGCTCCGTCTTACGAACTTAACAGTTCGCATTGCGTGCGATGTATCAACTGTCAGTCGATGATCATACATCTTTCTGCGTGTCTGAGGGTCTTGACAGATTGTTCTGGCAACTTGAAACCTGGGAATACGACCGTGCTCGAAGAAGGTCGTCCGAAAGTATCGGCTAAGCTGTGTTATATCTTCTACGTCATCCTAGGAATGGTACCTGAGTGATGAGATTCAAGTCACTGATCGAGATTACGCGGGATCTCTCCGGACCTGATGGATCTGCCTCCCTCTTGAGCGACTGATGTCGCCTGTTTTGCGCCATCGGGAAGGAACCCTTGCGGATCCATACTAACTCACGTGCTGTCCTTTCAGAGCTGATGGCGATGTGATGGTGTCGTCTACAAGGTGACCGAAGCGTCCCCTTCGTCTCATCATTTGAGCCATGCCTTTATTCCAGTTGAAATATGACTTGAAACTAGAGCGAGGCAGAGCCGACTAGTATCGGCATCTCTTTCGCTTTACCTGGGACGCTAAGCGTACGGTCATCCAGATGCACACCAGAATGCAGGTGCTTTGTAAATCGTCAAATTGTTATGTATTGGGGTTATGGCCGTTGTGAGGTTAATTTCTCCAGAACACTAGCTGCTGATCTGTATTCGCTGCTGACATTTACATTTCGCGGATTCAATAATAAGACTCACGGCCTGGAGCTAGAGGCGAAATCAAAGTCGACTCTGTTGCACAGCTCACGTGTATCATATCTATATGAGACTGCACGTATCACAGGTCCTTGCAACGAGTATTTAATTATCTCCGCTTCCCAAGTAGTCACTTCCTCGAGACCAGAGTGAACTACAATGACCGAAGTGTTTCCGTACGCCATCAAACGATCCCGTCAACTGAGCACATCAGTTCCAACTCCCTCATGCTCATATATCGTATCATATCTCTGTTTCTCAGCGGAGTCCACCTGAAGAAAGCCCAGCACTCGACGTTCTAGAGAGAATAGTGGTGCAGCGTCCCAGCTTCAGAACGACCGTCATGATGAACGGTCCACATCCCGCGACTCTCATCACACACGGACAACGTTTCGACGGTTGTGGATGGCGGCTCTGTTGACATCGCTGTCTACAATGTCCTCGGAGATGTAGCCATGTACACAAGTACCCCACGTGTTATCGAGCTGCACAGCTTTGCGACCTTAGCCCCGAAATCAGCAGATCGCGTAAATAAGATTGGGTTCATCAACTAAAAGCAGGCACTCGAACACGATCGACGCGTGTGAAATACCAACGTCCTCGACAAGCGAAGCAAAGCCACGATATGTTGTCGGATCAGAGAACGAAATGGGCGAGATCGCCTGTGAAGTATCATATAGTCCTCGGTGTGAGCGTACCCGGAACCGGAGATGTTGATGGGATGGGGTTGCGGATCGCTACGAGGGCCGCGGGATTGACTCGAGCATCGGGAGGCAACTTCCAGCGCATCCCTGGGCTCCCAAGCGACTGCTATTCCTATCATGAGCACCCCGCCACGGATACTCGCCGACGAGGAAGTATGATGCCTCAACGCCCGAGGCGCATCACAATGATCCTCGTAGTCCTCTTTACTTGAGCGCTTCGGACTTCCGAGGAGTTCTGGAATGTTGGGGCGGTCAAACATTGGCAAGTGAGAGTGATTTACATGATGGGGCACGTCAACGTCGGCGTCGGGACGTATTCAGTGACTGTCACCTACGGCCGCTGCTCCATAGTACGTCTGCACCAGTCGAGGCGGCCTGTGGCTATACCGCAGCGGCCAATGTTCTCTCCGGTGTGACGAGGATTATTTGCGATTCCAGTTACGGTCTCGTTCCATAACTACGGTACAGTCTTTTTGACCGAATCCGGTCCCAGTTTGTGTGCATGTCTCTGACAAAAGGAGAAATCATGAACTCGGTACACGTTCCGTTTCATTAGGCGCGTCGTTGCAACGTCCTTCTACATTCCGAACGACTTACCGTGTACCCCAAGCCGCATCGCACCCCTTTCTCGAAGTGATATGTCGAAGACGCCGGAAGTCTTTTAGTCTATGAATGTTGTTATAGGAGTTTCAAAGCGAGTACAGTACATTCCTTGCTCACATATGCTCATATGCAGCTCGTAGATAATGCCCCCAGGTGCATGCCACCCGGAGTAACTCGATTAACGTTCGGGCAAGTGGGGCATATGATAAGATACTTGTGTAGGCCGCTGTTGGGAATAAGCAAAGAGCGTATACGTTGATATTACTGCAACAGGATACCTCAGTATTGGAACCGAGTACCTGACAAAGATCGTCTCAGGCCGCTAGCAATTATGGGCGAAGTCGCGTCGTGACGCGTGGAACATCTCTGCAGCTCGCGTGTTTGACAAGAGACATAACCGACCCAGAGCACAGACATGTCATACATCTCAGCTTCGGCTACGAAGATAATTGGGATTTCTTGATCCTTTCGAAGCGTCCTTTCAGAGTACATGCGTTCCTCGATGTTTCAGGAGGAACTGGACTTGCGCAGAGGACTGATCATGCTTGAAGATTAGCCGACTTGATTGAAATTATCGAACAATCGCATGCCATTGAACGATGATAATACATGTCATGAACCTGACAGCGATTCAATTGGATGACAGCAAACATATACGATGAACGCCTCGGAGGTGATCAGTAAGAGCGGAGGGAAAGATACACAAACGTGGCTAACCGAGGGAGGCAGAGAATGGAGCTGCTCGAGTACGACCATGCTGCCTCCGTGCGGGAAGGAAAGGCGACATGAGGCACGGCGGTCTCAACATGGCAGACACATCATTGCCGAACCGCTGCACATCAACGACATTGGGCAGTTACACCATAGAGTGAGAAAACGGAAGAAATGGGTGAAAATTCTAAGCCTGGGAAATAATTACCACCAATGGTGGTGAGATACCATCCCTTGACTTCCAGAGAAGAATACGTCTTGCGACCGTTGTGCAAGACCGCGGTCAGAGCACGTCGGTCAACATGCTAGTAACCAGGGAAATGGTCCAAATGAATCTAGAAGCAAGATCGGGGTCAACGAAGGAAAGGAGCACGGACGATGTCTGAATGCCGAACTTTTACGCCACATGCGATTTTCCCACGGGTACCGATCCCCGAGAATAAATATAACGTTATGGGAAGTGTTGCCAGCAATAAACAGAGACTCGTGGAGACTTTGGATAGGTTTCAACGAGATATCTAAGTTTTCTTGGCCTGCTCCTCGGGACATTTGAGATGGTTCCAACCGGTCGACTGAACGGGGAGGAGGAGGAAGCGGGAAAGGAATGGGCAACATAGAGGCGTTGACGTCCGCAATGCGAAGCCACAGGAAGTATAGAGATCCAACTTTGACGATGAGGATAGAAGAAGCTGGTCTCCAGTTAAACCGTTGTATTCACCCTCGAACTGATGAATCTAGGAATACAGCGGATGTCAGACGACTTGAGAGAGCTGTTGGGAGGTGAACGAGCTTGTCCACATCAAGACGGACGAATCCATGTTTGATAGCAAACCATCGGTGTACTTTTAATTGTTCAATAAGAATATTTGAACTGACAGAAAATGACTTACAGGTCCAAACCCTAACCCTAGCTACCGTTCCCAATACTCATGCGAAACTCCTTCGTCGGAGATCCAAGCGAAAAGGGGAACACGCCAAGACCGGTTCTGATTATACGCAGTCAGTGATCCCACCCACAGCAAGATTTGCTTACGAAGCACCTCCAGTTCCGGGCCGCAATGAAGAGATGAGTTGCGCGCAGTAAAAAGGTTGGCAACGTTATCGCAGAAGCCGAATCTATTGTTGAAAAGGCTGTTGATGGTACTGAGTACATGCAAAAGAATTCATTCCTAACCTTGTCAACGTCACGTGATAAGCATCCGTGAAATGAGGGAATTTCAGTCGTCGAGGAGGAACTCAGGACGACGTGTAACCCAGGGTCGCCACATTCTGGATTATGCGCAGAGATACATGCTATCCCGATCCCCAGTGGCGTAGAGAGGAACGGCGCCGAGAATGCCATCGGTCGAGATAAGTGTGTTGACCTGGACTGCCCAGGAATTCCAGTGGGATCGCGGGAACACTACTCAAAGAAGTAAGAGATGTGGAGGACGCCCAGATAGAGACCCACAATATAGATCTGGTCTGCGAGAGAATTGTCACGCCGAATGGCACAAACGGCTAGGAAAATATCGCTCTCGCGACAGCCCGGCGGGCAAGGCATAGAGCCCGAGCAATCCGCGGAGATTAAAGACAGGCCCATCCCCTTCAGCGTTCATGCCAACTTCCAGCAGTAGGAACCACGACAGTCCGTTTTCAATGCAGGCCTGAAACCATATTGTGTCAGGCAATTCGCTTAACGCGTTAACACGACTTGCCTAGGCACCGAGCCATATTCCAGTCCATGCGCAGTAGTGACATCTTGGCTGGAAAAGGAATCTGTGTAGCAGAGACGCGGCGGGTACTAAAATGTGGACATGATTGTAGGAGGGAAAAGCTGACCTCGGACCGAGTTTCCGATTCAGGCCATCGGCTTATCGGCTGATAACCACTTTCGGCACACGACCACCAACCAAGGAGGCTTCGGTTCACAACTGCGCGCCGCTTCACTGTAGAATGGACTAACTTCTTTCTGCTGCGCAGACTCCGTCAGGATATCATTTTATCGCGTCTGACTTGCCCCACGTGGTGTGGCGTTCATGGTCTCGGCGCATTATTCGATGACCCTGACCGCAATGATGAGCACTATAAAAGCAGTGCTTTCTCAGCCTTCCTGTGTGTCCCCTGCATTTCTCCTCCCACTACAATTTTCTTAGATGTCCCCAATGGCGAACCCCTCAGAAATAGGCCAGTCGTTTGTTCCGACGATCAGGGACGGTCCTCGCGACGCTCGATCTGGCTTGTCCGTTAGCGAGCAAGCGCTATATCATGACATCAATGAGAAACTGGATGGGGAGGGTAGACCTCAGTACAAGGGCTTTCAACGCTCCGAACCAATGCCATCTACGTTAGGCCAAGGACATGTCAACCATGCGCCTCCCCTTCGAGAACAAGAAGAGTCGCAGGCTGCGCCACACGAGGTGCCGAGCGCACGTTTTTCGATCGTCGAACCCAAACTGGACCCCTCAAACCATACGTCTCGCTCTTCCCATCTTTCTCATACTCCAAAGACTTTTAGTGGCGCGCTGCCCCCCATGCCCCATGTCGAACAGACCACTCGTAATAACTTAGGATCAATATTTACGGAAAACTTCAGTCCACAACAGTCTAGATCGACTTCTCCCGACGTTCACGAGGTGCCGAGCACACATTTTCAGATCGTTGAACCCAAACTGAACCCCTCAAACCATTCGTCTCGCTCTTCCCATCCTTCTCATACTCCAAAGACTTCTAGTGGCGCGCCGCCCCCCATGCCCCATGTCGAACAGACCACTCGTAATAACTTAGGATCAATATTTACGGAAAACTTCAGTCCACAACCGTCTAGATCGCCCTCTTCCTATGTCACTACCCTCACAAAATACCACCCTAGCACACCACCTCTCGTGTCCGACGCTGAGCAGAATAAGCCTACGGCCGAGGGTTGTGTTAACCCGTTTCAATCTCATTCGTCGAACTCTCGACCATCAGCGAAACCTCATGCTATCAGGTCCCAGGATTCAAACAGGGCATCTAGTGGAAGGAAATCGAATAAACTTCAGAAACCGCAGCCACTGCGCGAGTGGGTCCTAGTTGATGACGAGTCTCAATAGAAGATAAGCGACGTTCCATACATTTTCACAACCTATATATCTAGAGTGTCCTTGTGTGTTCGAAAGCGAAATACATATATACATATACTTGGCAGAGTCATCTTCTAAGGGCACTCTTCATCGAATACAAACCAAGAGCCAAATATTCCATCATGTGCCTGTAACATCTCGTTAGCGACCTGTTCAAGTCCAGCAAATGGCCCGGCAACGTACCGTTTCACGACGGATAATCGTGGTGTCCGAAGTTGAAGTGCGAGGGCGTGGAAATGCACATCTCTTGCCAATTATCCCAAGGCGGCTGGTGGTTCTCCAGCTTCGCCTCGAAGATGCGCTTATGGTATCCGTTGCACTCCTGCGAGAAGAAAATGAGCTTCATACGGGAGTGAATCAAAAACGAACCTTCTTGGTATGATGAGCCCAGAAAGTCTTGCACGTTGGCTCGTTGGAGAGTGTGATCCATTCAGCGATGATCTTGCCCTACCATGATGAAGGGTGAGTATGCGACGAACATAGTAGAAGGCAGAGGAAACTCACCCCGTCATCGCGCACGCAACGCCACGGACGCTCGTACGTATTTCCGTGTATCTCGATCTGTGTCTCCATGCACCACTTCAATCCATCCACCTCGGGATCCATAGGTACGTTGATGAGCAGTGTGTAGCGCCTTGATTCTAGGGAGAGACAGCGCTGGTCCGGGTTGAGATGGTCCCAAAGCAGCCCAGAGCGCTTGCGATGCTCTTCGTCACGCCGCATGGCATCCTCCTTGTCCTTGATAGTGGTCTCGCGCATCCGAAGAACGCTGTCGCTGGCATCCCACCTGGCCTGATGGGCCCGGTCCGCTGCCTCCAACTGGTGCTCATGGTCCTTTAGCAAATCGGCGAGCGTCGCCTTCCTTTCTTCCTTCATGCGCTCGGTCTCAAGCTCTCACTCCCTCCGTAATCGGTCGCGCACGGCGGGTCTGTCTGTGTTCTTTGCGTCGTTGACCATGTCCAAAAAAAGAGTGCATTATAGATAACAGAAGATGCTGGATGAAGTTGGGATGAAGTCAAGGGAGGATCGATAGAACGTCTTGGGAAAGATAAACAGGTCATTGTGAAATATAGGGAGACCATCATTCGTCAAAGACTATACTTCTTCCTCAACCCGTCTGCAGTGCTCAGAGCGTCATCAATCACCACCTTGAAATCCTTCTTCATCCTGCTCATCTCCTTCTTCAGTGCCAAAATCTCCTTGTCTTTCGCCAAACTCTCCAGCTCGGACTCCTTCGTGTTCGTCTCATTAACCTTTGCCTGAAGATCCTTCACAACTTCCAACAGCGTTTCCTTGCTCAAGTGCGCAAAGGAGTCCATAACGGAGGACGTAGATGGAGTATATCCAACAGTACGGGACCGCTTCGCCGACCGTGCACTGCTGCTACTATCGCCAGGATCGGGATCACTCGCACGACGCCTGCTGGCACTGCGCGTGCCTGACGCCGAGGGTGGTGCCTCAATCGCGCGAGACGAGCTGCTACCTAGACCTCCATAGCCTGCAGAGGGGCATACTTTGTCGAGCAGTCGACACTCCCGGCACTTCTTCCGCCCATTTCGACTTCGGCGCTCAAAGTGACAAGGGATATTGCGATCTGTGCATGTCGCACACTGCGCTGACGATTAGTAGAGGAAAGGACGACATTGTGCGGGCACGTACTGCGCGGTCGAATGGGATCGGGCGGATATCCCAGTCGGCGATGTATACCCCGTTGACTTTTCCGCTGTGGCCAAGGGTGCGACCTGGGACGGCTGCGACAGCGTGGAAAACAAGAATGGCGCGTAGGGCTTCGGGGATGACGTCCTGCTGGTCGATGGGAAGGCTGACAGCGTCTTCGTAGAGCGACTCGATCTCGTCGGTGGAGAGAGGTTGGACGAAGGACTTGTACTGTTGGGGAAAGTAAGTGTTGTCGCACCATGAATATATATGTCGTAGGGGCACACCTTTTTGACGAGCTGAGAAGAGGTCTTCGCTGTTTGTTGTAGTTTCGAGCATCCTCCATCATCATGGGACATGTCGTTGGACGACGGAGAAAGGCTAACAGAGAGGACTTCAGGCGATGATTGTTTGATTTCCCCTGGGGTCGACATTGGGGAAGAGGAGAGAGAGAGAAGTTCAGCTATGTATATGAGTTACCATGGCGATGGATCTGCGAGCAGAAGCGGGGAAGGTTAGTTTAGCTTTTAATCAGTTTTCTGGATGCGTACCGACGCAGCTGTAGTATGCATAAAAGATCATGGACAAGACTGAGTCGCCTGGTCCATTAGACCTTGAGCAGGCGTGTCCTTGAGCCATTACTGAAGCGAAATGGAAGCGAAATGTGCGAGGGACATTCTGAAGATGACTGAAAAGCGCCAACCACCGATCACTTCCGGCGACCAGCGGGCCGGTCATGGTTTTTTTCCTAACCGACACCAATCGATTCTTATCACCATTTGCTTGACATGAGCATACACTGCGAGTTCCCGAAACATGAGTTGATATATGCTCAGTTGACCACAGGCTCCATTTCCTGTCAAGAATACAGTCTAACTTGCCCAAGGAAAGTACTAGCCATCAATGCGGTAAAGAGAAATCAATGAATACAGTATGTACGTCCAGGAAAACGAAGAAGATAATCGACGGAGCGGAAGAGGAATTGTCCAACGAGGTGAAAGCATTCAACGTGCGTACTTCGCCTTCAACGCGTCAGCCGAGCGCACCACCTCGTCAACGGTCGACCGCAGATCCTTCTTCGCCTTCGTCAACTGCTTCCTCAGCTCGGATATTTCTTTATCCTTCGCAGCAATCAGCATGTCCTTTTCCCGCGACTGCAGCTGATTCTTGGCGTCGGCCAGCGAGCCCTGCTGATCCCTGATGATACCGAGGAGGGTCTCCTTGCTCAGATGAGCGAAAGAGTCCATGGGATCAGATACCTTGGATGTCGATGGCGACCCAGACGCGGATGCAGAGGAGGTTGTTGTGGAAGTACGCAAGCGTTTGGGTGGTCGAAGGTTGGATATGTACTCCGCATCAGATTCGCGCCGCCGTGGTGTCGTGACCGACTCATGCTGTCCCTGCGGCCAGCAGGTCGCATTTCCGAAGCGGCACTCCCTACACTTTTTCCGCCCAATCCCCAACCGCTTTTCGTATTCGCATGTGAGGCTGTTTCCGACGCAGTGAGGGCACTACAAATGTCCAGTTAACCATGACGAGTCGAGACTGGGATGGTGGGTTCGTACCGGGCGTTCAAAGGGAACGGCAACGAGATCCCAGTTAGCGATGTAGAGCCCGTTGATTTTGCCACTCTGTCCAAGAACCCGTCCCTGCTTTCCTGCGATGTTTCGAAAGACTAGGATTGCGCGAAGCTCTTCGGCGATGCGTTCCTGCTCCTTGGGAGGTAGCTTGATAGCGTCTTGGTAGAGGTCTTCGATCTCTTCTTGGGATAGAGGCTGGTCGAAGGATTTGTACTGCGCAGGTTTAGCAGAGCTCGACGTTCATGGATGCAAACGCACTCGGTTAAGCAGGCTCAGAGGAGTCGCCATGGCTACTTGGTGATCCCCAGCAGAGTCCTCGCCGCCGAGTGAGGCTGGAGCCTGAGGTTCTGGCGACGACAAGACCGAAAGAACGTCAACTTCAGGTGACAGAACTTTGATGTCAGTGAGCTCTGACATGGTTGTTGAGGGCGAAGAAGAAAAAGGAGACCCTGGAAGTACGGTGGCTATAGTGTAAAATTGAGTAAAAGCGGTTACGAAACACGACGATCCGCGCTGAATTGAATCGGATAGAAGCGAACAGTCTAGCTTACCAGCGAAAGAACGGTGGTGCTAAGACGTGTCCTTTGTATAAGAGCTCACGAACATCTTCGAGTGAGAGACCTGTTGGAACGGAAGAAGGTTCCGAGTGGGAACGATCGAAAATATGAACCAGTTACTTACGTCACTGTCGCGTGGTCCTTTTCCAATCTCACCACCATGTCGCGTCCTGGTCTTGCTCATTAACGCGTCGTCGGCTCTTGAAGCACGTCCGGAATATTGCCAGCAGTAATGTAAAGCTACGCCCGGAAGTCCAAAGTCCCTTCCACGTTCTCCCTCAAGGTCATGGAGTACTTTTGAGGCCGCGTCTCTCTTTCAAAGACGCGCCAATAGCAGGTGCGCTTGTTGTGATCTCCCTTTCTACCCGCCAATCTGATTAACTCACACATATGTCTGGGTTTATGTATTAGCAACGTCGCACCGAGATGCGACTTGAAAGATTACTCAAGGCGTCCCCATAGTTGAATCAGGCACGGAAAACGTCGGCGTGTGCCATAGGGTAAAGATTAGAACATGTGTAAGCCGGCATTCCTGTTTGTAACTCATTCAAACTTATGTTTTGAAAGTGCGCCACAATCTGCGTCTGGGAGGTCTGATCATCGTTCGATTAGCGTCTGGAAGATTCTACAGTGCGTCATTCTGAGTACACATGCCCATATCAGCAGCAGATTATGCGGTGCCTTATTGTGCATGTAGGAGGCTGTCCACCATCTATTGTTCGCCTTTTGGTGCTTCTTCTTCTCACTGGGTGACCATCACAGCTAGTCTGCAGGTCATTACCCGTCCCTGCCATGACATATTTGTATAAAGGTACATTATTCTAAACATTGCCTCCCTAACCTTCTCTCATCATTTTCCAACCCCTGCTCGACTAGATGTATTTTTATTTCATATCCGCCCCACGCCGAAGGTCGAGCGAGAAGCGTACACCAATAGGCCACGGTAGCGGTCACGGCCACAGCAGCCATGGCAGTGGTTCTATCAGCGGTCATGAGGGTGGCGCGACAAGCGGCGGCGGCTCCAGCTCTTCTTCGTCTGGCGGCAAGGGCGCTGGCGGTGCTTGGAGTGGCTTTCAGTCGAGTACAGGTGCTAAAAGCGAACCTCATGCTGGACCTTTCTACGGTCTTGGTGGCGGTCCCAAGAGATCAGTACGAAGGGACATCTATTCAGTGGGCGCCCCGCGGGCGGAGGCAGGAGAAGCGATGCTTATGGAAATGCGTGAGCCTTATGGCGTGTCTGTGTCTTCCTTTATCTTGACTTCTTTGTTTATAGCACGTACGGAAGCGGTTATCCTGCTGCAATAGGCTACCATTATCAAGGCCGCGGTGTCGCGAATCGAGGTTTTCCGTTTTACTTCTGGCCCATTACCTTTGGTTTGGTAGGCGGCGCAGGACTATCGTATCTATATAACGACGAGGTTGGTGGCTCTCATCCGTTATTGGAGTTCATCTATTGAAGGCCCTCGCTCCACTATAGTACGGACTTCCTACTAATGACAGTCGCCCTGGCGGTTCCCGGCAAATGGCTACGTACTTCTTCAAATCGATTGACGGAAAGAGCAACAATACACTGCGCATCGTCTCTGATCGGGACAGTTTGCTCGCCGTCGTTGCTATGCTTGATGATAATCTTACCTATGGGAAGACTCAGGACGACAATCCTTGGGCGAAACTGCTACAGAACGGCACAATCGCAGCGTTCGATCTTGCTGCTGTGAAACCGGAGCAAATCTGGTCCTACGCGAGGGCGAGCAGCGCTGCCATTAGCGTCGATGAGTATAACAATACTGCTGTCTTTTCAGACGACCAGTACGCGCCGCCATCAGCGCTACCAAACTCGGTGGATTCGGACATTATTGAACGCGTCAATAATTCCATGACCGAGACGCTTCCGCTGGTTGATGGCGTGCATCATGGATCACACGAGATGCTGCTGTGCTTTTCTAACCTCTTCTTAATTGGCTTCCTGTTCCTATGGACTGGCATCCGACTATGAATTGCCTTCTGTAGTAGTAACCTTGATACATACTGCTTTGCTCCGGTTCTGCTCTCCCAGCGTTCATTGACCATGATGCCGGGACGTGTATCACTGAGCGTTTAGTCACCAACATTCCTCTCGTAGATAGCCCGCCTCAGTGGGTAGTCAATGCCACATCACATTTTATTTTGTTTTACTTCG